>VDFB02047230.1:201598481-201689596 GCA_007258455.2 Sequoia sempervirens | reverse complement strand
AAGCATGTCTTAACACTTTTGTATCTTTCCCTCTATTTTATAAAGTATGAGGAAATCCCTAATCTGTATTGTTTAAGACCATCCTTGTGAGTCTTAGAATTTGAGATGTATATAAATAAAGATAGAATCAAATGAATTAGAAGTGAGATAAAATAACAAAGCAATATAATATTATAGTTAAGAAAAATAAAATCCAGAGAAACTTCTTTAGATAAAAATATTTTTCAAAATATTTAAACATTCAATTGCTTAAAATAGATTGCAAGATTTATTTACAATCTCTTTTTTTATTGAAAAAAAGCAATAAAATTTTTACATAGATTAGCAACAAGGCTACTGCAAAACCTCAATAACATGGTGCAAAAACTAAAAGAAGAACAACAATAGGGTTGTTTATTGTATACAAAAACGCAACAACATTGTCTCAAAAATGTAAAAAAAACATCAACATGGTTTTTATAAACAACAACAATTACAACAACAAGGAGTTTCCAATGATCAAACAAAAAACTTGATCAACTAGCATTGAACCATGTATAACTGGTAGATTATAGATATAGATCAGTAAAAATCATCTAGAACTAGAGAAATATGCACAATCTAGAAAAATTTTGCTCATCTGGAGTGTTGAAATTGTCTCCAAAGCATTAAAAAATTCAATGACCATCTTATAGCAGCCTAAGATTGAGGAAATTTTCTTTGAATTTCTCCAAGCCACAATGGAAAGCTTGACGAAAACCACTATAGAAAAATGAAAGATGAACACTCAAAATTTTGAGCATCCATTAGCATCAATAATAGTGTGTATTCATAGAAGGAGGTTATGTGAGGTGTCCTTAAGAATAACATATGGATGAACATTTTGCAAATTCAGAATTTGAAGGTACAAGTTGGAATAGATCATTATAAATTCAATTTGGGGAGGGAGGATGGTGTTAGAGAACATGGAAAGATAATGAAATTACTAGAGATGATTGATAATCACTTGTCTATAGGTTTGGGATATGACATCAAAGGACAAGAAATCACCCAAAAAAGCTTATTTATAAGTCCATATTTGAGGGAAAAAGTAGGAAAAGAGGTAAAAAAAATAGGTGTCATAAGTTATGGGCATGAGTTTCAAGCCAAAAGGAATGTTTTATGGATTCTAATCTATCACAAAATGGATAAGTGGGCTGAGGATAAACAAATATAAGGTGGTTTCCAATAGGGAGTTTCACATGAAGAAGTTTCCAAGCAAGGAGCTGAGATTGATTATCTACTTTGGACTTCTAGATTTGATGGCTGAATTTGTTCCACTTGGATCAAGGAAAAGAGCAATGCCATTTCTTATTAAAATGGGGTGTGATTGTGATAGGAGGATTTGCAAATGGATCATAAGGGAAAGAAATAGATATCAAGTGAACATTAGGCATCATCAATCAATCATAAAGTTAGCATAACAATCCAAGGACAATAGGGTACAAAGTTTAGGAGAAACAAGTTGTTGGATTTCAAGGATTGGTTGTTTATCACAAGAAAAATAGTGAAACTACATTTTAAGGTTGGGCGATGATTTCCATTGGAATGTGGTGGAGTCCCATAGGTCTCAAAAGACTTGAATACCTTTTTAAAAAGATGCTTATGTTGGCCCACAGTTGTCGTTACACCAAAAGATTGACCTGTTAATGCCCAATACAACTACCAGAGTTAAAAAATCCATGGGAGGCAGTTATTCCATGTCACAAATCCTAAAGGGAGTGCTGACCATCTGCCAACAAAATCCCCCTCAATGTTACTTGAGGGGATTCAAACCCGACACCTTTGGCTCTTATACCAATTGTTGTCCCATAGTTGTCGTTGCACCAAAAGATCGACTTGTTAATGCCTGCTACAACTGTCAGAGTTAATGGATCTGCAGGAGGCAGTTAGTCCATGTCACGAATCCCAAGGGGAGCGCTGACCATCTACCAACAACTTACCTTTTAATCTTCTAATGACACCTAAAGGTTTGTGATTTTTTTGCACCAACCTATTCCACCAAATAAAGGAGTAAGGAAGACTTAAGCCATAGTTGATGGATTAATTAAACCATATAAGATTAGTATCTACAAGATCTTCCAAGCTTTCCAAATGCAATTCAAGGTAGAAGATCCATGGATTTTAAACAATTGAGCTAGAAGGATTTTGTCTTTCCAGCTGACATTTCCCCAAGATTGACTAGTTGAGGCAGTTTAGATATGAAATTTAACTAGTGCCTTCTAGAGAGCATCCCCTTCTAGGGCTCTGATAATCCATTTAGTGGTTAGACAAATTCCTTGAGTATACAAATTAATAATTCCCAACCACTCATATTTTTGTTGGATACAATGTTTTCATGAATCTAAGTAGGTGATGCCTTTTTTTATTCCCCCACTTGGCCCGTAAAAAAGTTCCTAATTAGCTAAGTTAGCTAATTGTAATAGTTCTTGGAAGGAATCCAAAAAGAAGAAATATAAAGATGACTAGCAAGCAAGATTTTTTTAACCACTTAGATACGACTAGCCATAGATAGAAATCTATTAGTCCAATTCAAGAGTTTAACTTTGATCTTGTTCAAGAACGAATTTTGGACATGTATTTAAGTGAAAATCCAACCCCAAAGGGAATTTCCATATATATAGTGATTCAACCATGTTTTATTTCTCTCCAATTAGATGAAATCCATGTTGGTCATCGGGGTCAATGTAGATCCCACAAAGCTAGTTTACAATTTCTAGGAGATTCCGATTTTTGCTAAAACCTGCACATTTCAGAAAAATATAATGATTTAAGCCTTAAAAGTTCCATTTAAAGCATTCCAAGTGAAGAGGGTTTGATCAAACTACCTTAAATCAAACCCCCTTGGATACAACCTTGCTAGTTTTAAACCATACCTATAACAGTCTCCCTACACCAGTCAAAATGTCACTAATTAAAAAATAACCTTTGATTTACCTTTTAGAGATCATCAAACAAATTAATTCGAATTTTATTTTTTGTAATTATAAACTTAGCCATGCTTTCCAAAAGTATAATTTTTAAATAAATTTAATTTAATTATTATATTTATTTTTTTTATTTCTTTGTGAATGTAGAAGTTTTTCACCTAAAATCGCCTTTGTTCCGGCATAATAGAAAAATAGAAGATTATCAAATTCTTTTGAAAAAATATGGGTGCAATTGTGATAATAAAGTCCCTTGATCCAACAAAAACAAAAAATAAAAACTCCATACATACAAAAAGGCTATGCTATATGGTCCGCTTCTATGTCCTAATTGTAATTGGCTCTGACTTTGAAACTTGATTAAGGAAAGTGCCATTCAATAAAAACACTATGAAACCAATTGGAAAGCCTAGATCGAGTTACAAATATAATTTGTACCTAGAATTTCATTCTTCTAAGTGGAAAAAAATTTGTAGTTATGGACAGCTGAGCTACTAATTCTTAAAAATGGTGTTTACCTGAAAACCTAGTTTTCAAGGAGATGTAAGAAGCACATGATTCCAAAATTTCTTTGAAAAAATATATTTAGAATATAGAAAAAATTCCACAAATCACTAGTTTGCATCATCTTTAAATTCCTCATGGTTTAGCCGCTATAGGTGCCTAAAAGTGAAGATTTAGTTAGAAAAAATCAGTTCAGTGTCCAGTTTGGCCAAAAATTGTAAACCAGTATTTGGGATCACCTGTGAGACATAATAAATTCTATCTTGTGCATAGCTAATTTAAAACTAGAAATGGTACAAAAAAAATCTAAAGTATCCAAAGTATTAGTTACCTCTTTAAGAATGTTTTGAATAAAAAACATAATGTCATCAATAAAGTGAGAGTTGAGAGTAGTGGCATTGTTAGGCAAGGAAATACCATGGATAACTGATTGGTTTTAGCATGCTAGAATAAATAACCAAGAGCATCACTTACAAGAAAATAGAAGAAAGCGGTAAGGGGACAACCTTGGTAGATAGATCACTGAACAAGAAATTGAGGTGATAGGGAACCATTAATAACTATTCTAGCATTAGCATCGTCCATGAAAGCATTTTATTGTGATCACAAATTTTAGGGCCAAATCTCAGCAATTGCACCATGTTAAGGATGAAGGGCCATCAAATATGATCATAGGCTTTGTCAAAGTCTAGCTTGACAATAAGGGCATCTTGGGAAGTTTGTTGAGCACATTCAATTGTTTCCCAAGAAAGCACAAGATTGCCAAGAATAAATCTTCCTCCCAAGAAGCTTGTTTATTCTAGATGCACAATCATTTGAGTAATGGGTTTAATTCTTCGAGCCAAATGTTTAGCTATAATTTTGTATGAGGTATTTAACAAAGTAGCAGGTCTCCAATCAGAAATAGATTCCTCATATTTCCCTTTAGGAATGATTTTGATGAGACCTTGGTTAATGATTGTTCCTAAAGTACTTGTTTCAACCCATTCAAGATATACATAGTAGAATTCTTCACGAATGTAGGGCCACATCGTTTAGTAGAATTCAACAAGGAGACCATCCATTCTAGGGTTCTTTTCAATGGCCATGTTAAAAAGAGCCTCATCAGTTTCTTCCAAAGAGAGAGGTCTAGATCAAGAAACTTACTATATTCAACATCAATTTTACAATGGATACACTTTGCCACACTTTCTTCAACAATGAGAATTAAGGGATCATCTACATTTTCATCAATGAAGAGTTGCTTATAATATTCCAAAAATGTATACATAATTTTTGAATGGTTGGTTTTAGGTGTGCCATCAATAGATTTGATGACTAAAATATGCTCTTTTTTGTGTTTATTTTTCAAGTATTGAAAGAAAAAATTGGAACCTCAATCAACATCCTTAATCCATTGGAGATAGGCCCAGATCTACACACCTTTTCCTTTGTAATTTATAACATTTTGGCTTGTTGGCTTATATACAAGAGCTCTAAGAACTTGACAACTCCCCAAGGACTAATTAAAATATCTCAATTGAACTCTAACCTCTCTATTGTTATAATAGAGTTGAAAAGTTAAGCAAAATGCAACATAAAATACCATTAGAACATATTTGTATAAGAGAATTTAGACTCTATCACATAGAATTTAGCAACATAGATAATATAAACAAACCCTCCTAAAATAAACAAGCTAAACCATCCATTAAAGAGCAAGTTGAAGTTAAAAATGTTAGATACAAAACTTTAGTGGTTGCAACAAATTCACTTAATATTCATTACATTCAATAGAGAGGTGGTTTCATAATCACCATAGACATATGGATTCACCATGATAGATGATAAATTCATGATGAAATGTATTTTTCACATACATTTTGAAATTGACAATTTCTTCGAAAGTATTAACACACTCTATGTATCCATCTTCTCACCATCAAAAGTCTATATATGGATGTCCCATACTACCCTAAACATTATTCAACAATAAAATTGGATTTTTTTTAAGAAAAAAAATCACAAATTTACATCCTTTTATGGACTACCCTTGACCTCCAAACCCATGGAACCTAGTCATCTAGTATATTCGTCTAAAACCCAATAATATCTTCTTATGTTTAATCTAATTCTCCCTCAAATTATGTATACTCCTAATCAAACCATTCATATTTTTCTAAGTTGTTTCTCTACCACTAGGTATTCCATTACAATTTCTAAACCCTCGAGTTAGTCTCATCACCCATGATTATTAAAATTATTCACTAAGGAAAGATCACGAGGAAAGTGATGCTCCATTTGGGTTCTGTATTCTTATGACTATACCCTCATCATCTATTATGAAATATTTTTTTATCTTTTAAAATAAGATGATGGATAGCTAAACCACTTCATTGATGATTATTCATGACTCATTTCATTCATAAAGTTTGCATAACTTTATTAAAACTCCTCACAAAATTATATGTTGCACATGTATTTTAATCTCAAACATTTTGATGTTTTTTTC
Source organism: Sequoia sempervirens (assembly GCA_007258455.2). Taxonomy (NCBI): domain Eukaryota; kingdom Viridiplantae; phylum Streptophyta; class Pinopsida; order Cupressales; family Cupressaceae; genus Sequoia; species Sequoia sempervirens. The sequence continues at coordinate 201,683,656 of VDFB02047230.1, read as the reverse complement.
TATGTGAACTGAAATTCTTAGATTTCTTTCTATATAAATTTGAGAATGATATATTTCCATCCATCATAATTAAAAATATTATATTATAATAACCATATTTAAAATTTATCCTACATTTATTTAATCATTCTCTCATTAATATTCATCTCATTATTTCATGTGTATTACACGAGCAACATTAATGACCACATTTTTGACATTTTCAATTATTAGCACATAATTATTATCCAAAACTAATAATATTACAATGACATTTTTTTAACTTCTCAGTTTTGAATTGCATCATCCATATAATAAATTTAATATTATTGATCGAAAGAAGAACAAATACTAAGATTTGGTGAAGATATATTGTATTCGTGAGTGTGAATCTTGACATTATGTCAAAAATTGTTGACGGTTTCTAGACACGAAATTTCAATTGTGGATTCACATGAGAAATAAATATTTTTCCTACTCTAACATCCATATAATTCATTGCATGAACCTCAAAATGATTATATTTCCTTATGATATTTAAGTAGTGTGTGTCCCACATTCTTTCTGATGATGGGAAATGAATGAATTACATCTTCCTATCACAGTCTTTGACTACTATCTTATCACCTTTTATCCTCTTCAAAAACTTCAAAAACTTCTTGGCATGTAGTTCTATAATACATCTCTTTTATCGCATAAGGCCACTATACAACTCATTAGGCAATTTTAGAATTATGTTCCATTAATGTAACTCTAAACCAATTATATTAGCTAGTAGAACAATATGATTGCTTACATTTTCACCTTCCTGAAATTTTATGGAAAATAAATGATGTTTTGGAGTATTTTACCATTTTCCTATTTTATGTATTTTATTAATTTATTTTAGTTTGGCTTGCTTAGAAATGATATTACATATATTTATTTATTTGTTTAGTATATTTCACATTCTTTTCTGTGAAATATTATTTTCCTATTTACATTTATAGATATTTTCACACATTCTTGGGGTTACATTTCTTGATGGATTTCGTTTACAAGTCTCCTTCCCCACTTTGTATCTTTTATAAATGTACTCTCATCAATTTTACATTTTTCACACATTCTACTATTCAATAAATATCCATTCTACTTATTTACATGTCTTATTTTTGACATTCCAATATTTATAGGTAGTTTATTAAGGCATTAGGTGTTGTACAGACTTTGCTTCACAAATTTGACAAAAAGATCAATAAGCATTTTGAGGATGTCACCACAAAATAATTGTTTAGGTTTCTTATTTAGTTGGAGCTCAATCATATTAATTCACAACTTGAGACACTATCCCCTTAATTCAATCACAAGCTTAAGCTGATTATTTGCCATCGTGCTAAGAATGTTCAAATTAGGGTTTAGTGAGTCACTAATATTCATTCCATGGTTTTAAATCTACTAAGAAATTTTACAAATCCAACCGACCTAGGAAAACCAAAGAGAATATTAAATCTATTTAGTCCTATTATGGGAATCTTATCTCACTACTTGACATTTTGAAAGAATTTATGGAATGGTATATACTTTATTTTCTAACCCCTAACATGATCTAATATACCTCAACCTTGCAATATTTCCTTTGCATCATTTATTCAAAACTATGTTTCTTAATTCAAAGAATCAATGTTCTACTCACCCATTATGAGCTTTATTAATTAGTTATGGAAATGGTTGATGACATGAACTATATCATAAATGTTTTACAGATATGATCTTTATTCCCATTGTACTAGGAACCCCATCTCATGTTGGTGACCCATTACATTGTTTTATGGGTTTTTTTATAAAACCTTAGTTATTCCCATTTGTTAGTCACTCAAGGACTCAATCCTCCAGGATCACCTGCCAAAATTAAAAAAATTCTACAAAAGAAAAAGTAAGACTCTAAATTTACAATAATAGATGCAACAAAATATGGATAATATGCAATACTCAAGATTGCAATGGTATTAGATTGAATTAAAAATGAGTGCCCCTTGGTTATGTAGCCAAGGTGAGACAAAAGATTAAACATGGGTTTATGACAAGTGTCTTAATTCTATGTCATGAGAAAAATAACTTGAAAAAAATTCAAAAAGATAAGATGTGATGAGATCTAATCTAGATAGCTAATACTTTTAGAAGGTTTCCTAGGACCTAAGTAAACTTAACATTTGAAGAAGTCTCCTTACTAGGAATTAGCTAGGTATAAGACCTTATTAACACCAATGCCCCCTTAAGTTTAAATTAGGAAGTAGATTATTATTCAAATGATGAAAATATGGGTGTCACCTACTTAATCATGTGAGGTACCCATGTACATATGCAACTTGTCACAAATGAAGGATAGAATGTAGTGGGACAAAATACCTCCCTGAAAGAGAGATGAAAATAAAATATTCTCTATGAAGATTGAGAAGAACCAAAACCGATGTGAGGAAAAATAACCCCATGAGAGAGAAGAGAGACCATGAAACCCCCCTCAATTTTGAGTCTTCTACAATGATGGTAGATGCTTGATATTAAATGTTGAATATGATCCAAATTTTTCAAAAAATATTCCTCTCATTAGGAAGAAACAAAATTGGAATTATATGCAAGATTTCTTCCCATTCTTGAAAGGAGCATCGAGGAAGAAGGATGATGTGTGATGTCTTTGAACTATTCTCAAGTGTCTCCATGTCAATTCCAAAATTTTACACAACCCAAACAAGTGTTCTAGGTCATATTCCTTAAGATGACAACCCAAAAATATATAGTAAATACCAATAAAAATAAAAAGTTTCAAAGGTGTACAATCAAGATGCATGATCAACCATCTTGGTAGCAATAATCTCTCTACTCCCCAATTCTCTAATGACAATTTAATCCAGAGTGAATTTTGCAACCTCCCTGCTCCACCATGGGTAGTTTTATAGCTAGAAAGAATATTGTTTGAAAAATGGCGTACAAACAAAAAATCATTGAAAGTTCCCTCTCCAATATCAATAGATTCATTCCCAATTAAATTCATGTATATATTATTTCCCACAAAAATAGGTGGCATTTCACAAGGATCAAAGGAAGAGAATATAAACTATGAACATGCCATATGATGATATGCTCTTGAATCTAGAAGTCATCTCGAGTATCTAAGACCTATAGAAGCAAAAATAGATTGTCCTTTTAGTCCTTATGTAACAACTAAACCAACATGACCTTTTTCCTTATTAGACTAGATTTTGAAAAAGAATAAGTTGATTCAAACATTTATAATAAGGTAGATCAATGTGATTTTTTCTAAGAAGATATTTCAATTCATTAGTATTGTTCGTATAATTTAGAATTTCATCATGTCCAAGATTCTTGAAATATGAACTTGAGTAGGATTTATTCATTGATTGATTTAAATGTTTATTGTTATTTGATTTCTTTTGTTTCTTTTCATATTTTTTTTACTCTTTCACATGACTAACCAACCCTACCTAAGATTAAGGTGATTTGAGAAGAACCATAGAAATAAGATTTTATTTCTCATGTATTAACCTCTCAAAAAGATGCAAATGAACATGTGGCATATGCAGACCCATAGTATACCTATGAGTATGAAAGTTAAAAACAAGAGTTTCATAGTCGTGAATATGTTTGTTTAATGCATTATAGACTAACTAAATATATTTTTTATCAACTCTACATGCTTTATATTACTCTTAGATCATTAAACTTAGTGATGTAGTCTTGAATGTTGTCAAAGTTATAAGGATCAAGGCTCATTAGTTCATTATCAATTTGATGGCATTTTGCTTCATTTATAGTACTATACAATTTCCTTTTTCTCTTAGCTTCATGAGAATATTTACATGATTAAATTTGAAACAATAGATGATAAATTAAGCTATAAAGACATCAAAGAGATTTAGTATGTCTAACCATCCATTTTATATTTTTTCTCATCATCTTTAGGTTCATGTACCATCTTGTTAAAAAATAAAGTGTAACTTTGAGTCCTTATAGCACTCCATGCATTTTGATGAAAATTTGAATAGATGTAAAAGGATATGCATACAGGAGAATGGAGCCCCACTGTAGTTATCTATGAAACCACAATGTTAGGAACTGCATCCTCCAACATGATTTTGTTAGTTGTTCAGAAATTCCTCTTATCTATCTTCTCCTAGGAATTGAATTCAATGGTAAATATATGCCCCCCTTAATTCTGCTTTCTTTATGGAGGGGGAATCAAGGTAGCAATCTAACCACATCGAATAAGGTAATTTGTATCATAGGGTATTTCCAAGTACCATAGCACATGATAATAGAAATTTGATGAGTACGGGAGCAAAATCAGGATACCAATTCAACAAACAACATTGAAAATGGAGCTCTCTAGCACCCATTATGTTGATTTGAATGAAAGGAACTTTTTAACCCTAATATAGTAAAAACCCTAATTTTAATTTATATAAGAGTAAAAATTAAAGTAAATTGTAACTATTTTATCATTTACCATTTTATAGCTTGAGAATGATTGAAGAGTGATTGAGAATGTCGAGATGATGAGACTAGACGTCCTGCGAGACCAGGTGGCACACGACAAACACTATCATGAGGTGAGTGGATTTTTCTACCTTAGCCTTGTCCTTACACATTTATTAGATGATTTTTATGAATTTCTAGGTTAATCTAGGGCCTTGAAATTTTTTTTTGTAAAGTGTCCCCTTTTTTGCAAAGTGTCCCTTTTATTCATGAAGTGTCCCACTTTTTCGCAAAGTCTCTTATTTCTTCACAAAGTGTACCAAAAGGGGTCTAAAGTATCTAGGACCTCTAGGAAAGTACACTAGAACAAATTTCGTACACTTTTATGATTGTTGATGTAAATATTTAAAAAAATTGGCATATTTTTGCTTTTTTATTAGGTTCCCAAACATTCGCGGCAATGTTTGGGTGGCAGAAAGATTAGCCTTCTTTGAGATTCAGCCCCCACTCTCTCAGTACAAGATATAGAGATTTTATAGACTATAGGATTATACTAGGCATACGTCATGCCCCCCATGAGGTACCATGATCCAATGCTAATGGCATTAGCAGAGTGGTGGGATGCAGATACATGTACATTTCATCCACCTACTAGTGAGATGACCATCACATTGGAGGATGTACACCACATACTTTGAGTTCTGATTCGGGATGAGTGAGTATGTTTCCAAGTGGAGCGGTCATTTCATGAGATGAAATATGACATGTGGTACTACCTCGGTGGATGAGTGCATGATGAGAGTGTAATGCCACATATAGATTTAGTAATGCTACTATAGTCATGGGAACCACTAGTTATATAGATTATGATGTTGACAATAGGACTAGTACTCATCTGTGATGGTTGGGGAGCACACTTGGAGGGAGGAATAGTACACCTAATTCAAGGTATGGAAGAGCACAAGATAGTATATGCCTGGGGGCACACCATCCTAGTGCACCTATACTATGATCTTGGACAATTTGTATTTTGAAAGGTAGATAGCATGGTACACTATACACTTCTATAGGTTTGGTGCCTAGAGCATATCACATGTATTGAACTGATAGGGTTCCCATGTCTGATAGCCATAGGGTATTCACGAGATTTTGACTATCCTTTGAGGTGTCTTTGGCAGTATGGTGATTTGAACTTTTGGAGAGTTTAGTTTGACTAATTGGAGGAGTATGAGATCTTATGGAGACCTTATCAGCTTGTGCGATAGTGGCAGGATGAGACTTGGAAGATGAGGCAATTGTAGATGGACAAATTCTTGATTGGAAAGCATGCTTACATAGTATGAACTTTCTACTATGATCACGTCATGTGACAATTTGGTCAAGTTCAGATAGCACCCAAGGCATGATCCCTTTTCAAGAGATTAGTATAGAGTTCCTGGACACTCAATGATACTAGACAGTTCTTTGCCAAGGATGTTTTCTATAGTGACTCTGAGTACTCAGATCACGATGTGCCTCTAGCCCCCGATGTTGATGATGTCAATGCCATAGATGAGTATGAGGAGTGGTGGATAGTATCATGACCAACTCCTATATTTTCTATGGATGAGCTGATAGGTGATGTAGGGTGACTCCTGATTGAGGGAGAGGAGGTGGAGGATGGGGTTGAGGAGACATGATATAGGGTTGCAGACATATTTGTAGATGTGATAGATGAGGAGTGTGATGAGGATGTCAATCCTAACTATGATTCCCAAGAGGATGCGGATGAGGAGGAGTTTGAGGAGGAGGATGAGGAGGAGGATTATTTCATGAGTAAGGGTGGTGAGGCAATAGATTAGGATCCAATAGGCCACAAGTGGGGAGAGCCATCTCTCATTCATATTACTAGATCATGAGTAGAAGCTATAGTAGGCACCAACACCCATAGCCATGGAGAGGCTAGCACATCCTCCATGCCTCTTGCACATGATGAGGTCGAATTCACACAACCTTACAAAGAGATAGGTGATGATTTTTAGTTACTATTATGATTTATGCTCATGCTTATGTTTTTTGCTTTAATACATATATATCATGATGCATGTACTGATTATATTTGTGTTTTCAATCTTGCAGGATCTAGATGAGATATCTTCATGATCTCTATCATTAGGTGACTATAGAGATAGTTCCCCCATCAGTTGAGAGGAGACAACTGACTCAGACTATGTGTCCCCACACATCCTAGAGCAGGACCCAAAGTTTTTCAGGCCATATGTTAGGCTATGGGTAGCATATGAGAGTCTTAGGAGGTGCATCCACCAAGCCAATGCTTCCTAGGATGCACAATCAACTTGGACCCCTAAAGAGTTTGAGAGACTAGAGTCTGAGGTACCTAGACTATAGGTGCAGAGAGATCAAATAGTAGGGGAGCATCAAGAGGCCCTTGGGTAGGTGTTGGGCTTATAGTTTTCTCTTAGTACACTTAGTTGATCTTGATCACAATCATGTACCACCATCTCGCAATAGACCACTACCAAACAAATGCGAGCACCAAGTCCTAAGGGATCTAGCAGTCACAGACCTTAGTGGCATTTTATATACATTGATGACATGTGCAAAAAACTTATATATATATATATATATATATATATATATATATATATATATATATATATATGATCATTTGATGTTTTATTACTTGTGTTTATGTGTTCAATGTTAAATGGCAATACGATTAATAAAATAATATTTATAAGGCTATTTAATGAATGTATTCATGATTTAACATGTGTTAAGTGATCTAATTAAAACTCATTCTAGTTTAAATCTTAGATGGAACATTGTGATTATGTTATGCTAAATTAAATGCATCTATGATCTAATTAAATAACATTATATGCATATAAGGATCTAATCTAACAAAATATACAAAATGAACTTGAGTAATATGAAACCTAAAGTAATCACTTAAAAATGAGCTAAATAATCACTTTAGTATTCAAGACACATAAATAACTATTTTTCAAGAATGAAGCAATGCGGGAGCACATAGAATATTGTCTATTAACTCTATCATCACTACTTTATTATTCACACTATTCAAGTAGTTTAGACATAATACTAGTGCAGATGCATGACATTAGTAGGTTCTTTGAAAGGTGTACCATCTATTTCTATTAAGATATTAGCTCTAGATCCATAATTTTCATTGATTATCTATGGGCCTAACCAATTAGGGATAAAATTTCCTTTCTCTACCATATCAACATTGACATTATGCTGATTTTCAGATGACACCAAATCACCTTTATTAAATGAATGAAGGATGATGTTATCATTGTAACTACACTACATTCTTTTAGAATAATCTTGAAGGTGCTCAAGAGCATTGATGCATTGATCGTTGAGCATTTCAAGTTTAGGCAACCACTGTTCTCTATACGTTTTTCGTCAATAATCCCTTGAAGAGAAATTCTCAATGAAGGAATCTCTAACTCCAAGGGAATTATCACCTCAGTTCCATAGATGAGGTTATAAGGTGTATGTCCATTTGATGATCTAACATTCATATGATAGGCCCATAATGCATATATTATCTATGTATGCCAGTCTTTATTGTTATTGTTTATTATTTTCTTTAGGATTTTCGCAAGTGTTCAATTAGTTGACTTTGCTTGACCATTAGATTGTGGGTAATAAGGCGTTGAAAAGTGATGTATGTTTAATGTTTCTATTAATTTCTTCACATCCTTATTCTTAAATGGTGTAACATTTTCTGAAACTAACGTTGAAGGGATTCCAAAACAAGAAATAATGTAAGTTGGGTATGTGCAGGATCATGATGGGCCAAAAATGGTGAGATGATGGTATGTGTAGGGTATGTGGTTGACCTACTTTTTTCCTCCCAAAATTGATGAAATGAAAAAGGGTTTTAAAGGAGATTCTCATCATTCCACTAATATATATAAATTATGCTTTTTACATTGAATTTAATAAATAATTATTATTCATTTTCTATTTGAATTATGACTAAAGTCCCCGATTGATAGGCCGATTGAAAAACATCTATAGCTTCAAACAAGATCACATTTTGAATTTGAAACATGTTTCCACATCTCTATGCTTCGCATACTATAGGATTAAAACTAAAAATTGAATTTCATGAAGTTTTGACCAAGTTAAGGTCACATACCAGTTTTTATATATTTAAAAGTTGTAATAAAAAATTAATAATTAATTATTTACTTTGAAAAAAATTATAAAAAATATGCATCAAATCAAGACACTAGTCCCTCTACTTATATCTAAAATCTTATTAAAAAATATTATCATTTTAGTGTGGTGTTAGTGGTGTGCATGCACACCTACTTCTTATTTTTTCCCTAAAATTTGCAATCGATTGAAATTTCAAAAATTTCACCAAATAGATTTTTATTTTTAAATACACCTCGGTAGTTTAGAAACTACATTCAATTTTCTACAGATTCTATTCTTACATATTTTCAAAATAATATAGATAACTTATTCAAATTTTAGTCAAGTTGCCTAACTCTATTTTTCTCAATTTTGCCACTTAAGGGCTTATTTTTTCCATGATGATCCTATACATACCCTATTCCAATATGAATCAAATATTACATCATCAGTTGTCAAATGAAGGGGTATTTATTCTACCCTCTTCATGAAATAATCTATTGTAGTGATTATTAATGTATGTCCAGTAGAGGAAGGGGGTGTAATTTGTCCAATAATATCTAGGGTCCACATCGAGAAAGGCCAGATAGGGACTTGTGTGCAAAGTTCTGAAGTAGAAGCATGAATCAGTCTACTATATTCTCGAAATTTGTGACATTTATTAACATATGCAAATCAATCTTGTTCCATGTTTCTCCAATAGTAGCCTATATGGATTAGCTTTTGTACTAGCGATCTTCATCCAAAATGTCCTCCACAAGCACATGAATGAGCTTCTTCTAGTGCTATAGGGATTTCAAATTATTTAAGACACATAAGAAGGAGACCATTATAGGACCTTTGATAAAATACATCAACAAGAATTATATACTTGGATGTCAGCCTCCAAAAGGTGCCTTTGAGTATTCCTAGTTGTAGATTCAAGGAAGATACCAATTTTTAGATAATCAAATATCGTCGCATACAAAATTCACTAAAGTATTTTGCATTGATTACTAATATTTCATTTGTTTTATGTTCAATAGAAGGTTTCACAATTGTGTGGATGAAAAATGTGAAATATTTTAAGGGATCCTAAGGGGATATTAGAGAATTTGTGCTTTCCATTGCATCTACATATCTATTATCTATTCATGGAATGTTATCAATGGTAAACGAATCAGACTTTTCTAATAGGGTCATTGTAAGATCTTTGTATTTTAATAGCTTGTCATGCTTTGCTTGATATGTTCCATTTATTTTTATAATGATTAATTTTTGAATCACCAAATATTTTGATTTCTTAGGCTCCTAGTGTTAATGTGGCACATAATCCAACAATTAATGCTTTGTATTCTATACTATTGTTTGTGCATAGGAAATTTAATCGATATGATAGGGGAATAGGTTTTCCTCTAGGTGGAGCAATTATATCTCTTGTACTAGACCCTATTCTAAATTTTGATCCATCGAAATACAATTCCCATTCCTTTTCATACTCTTGAATTGTCAACACATTCTCATTAGGCAATGATTCTTTATTAGGTAATGCGAAGGGGGGAGGAGTGTCAGCTAATTGGTTGGTCAAGGATTTTCCTTTGATTGCTTTCTGTGAAATGAATTTAAGGTCAAAATCAATCAACAACATAGCCCATTTAGCTAATCATCCTGATAATCTATTTTACTAAAAAATATTTTAGAGGATCAAATTTTGTTATCACATGTATCTCTGCATTCAATAAGTAATTTTGCAACTTGCTAGTAGCGAATACAAGGGAAAAACACTATTTCTCTATCATTTTGTATCGCTTCTCATAATCTATCAAGGTTCAACTAATGTAGTAAATAGGGTACATTCCTTACCATTTTCATCTTGTTGAGCCAACAATGTTGCAAGAGTATGGGTTGATGTTGTTATATAAAGGATGAATGGTTTGTTTTGCATGGCAGACTGTAAAATAGGGGGAGTAGCAAGATAGTCTTTCAAATAGTCAAAATCATGTTTACAATCTGTATTCCAATTAAATTGAACTTTTTTCTTAAGGATATTTGTGAAAGGTAACGTTTGATCTGCTAAAGATACCACAAAATGACGGATATCTTCAATTCTTCCTTGTAAGATATATAATTGAGAGATGTTTCTAGGAGGTGGCATATTAACTATAGCATCAATTTTCTTTGTATCCACCTCAATGCCTCTGTGAAATATGATAAAGCCTAGACGTCTTCCACTATCTACACCAAAGACACACTTTTTCGTATTCAATCACATGTGTTTTCACATTTGCTAAAAGATTTTTTTCAAGGACATTTACATTATCTTGTCTTCTTAAATATTTGGTGAGGATATCATCAACATAATCTTCCAAAATCTTATGTATGTAATCATGAAATATTAGTGTTATCACTCATTGATATGTCACACCGACATTCTTCAATCCAAAAGGCATCATTACCCAAAAAAATGTTCCCCAAGTTGTTGTGAATTTTGTTTTATATTGTTCTTGAGGGCTGATAAAGATTTGATTGTATCTAGAAAATCCATCCATGAATGAATACAAAGCATGTCCTGTAGTCGATTCTACTATCATAACGATATTATGGAGGGGAAATTCATCTTTTAAAGATGCTTTATTCAAATCACGAAAGTCAATACACATTCTAATACAATTTTTTGGTTTGGTAACTATGACAATGTTTGGGATCCAAGGAGAATAATCTATAGGTCTGATAAAACTAGCTTCAAGGAGCCTTTCAATCTCATCCTTAACTAATAAGGATATCTTAGGGTTCATTTTCCAAATCTTTTGACTAATGGGTTTACCATTTTCAGTGAGGACCATATTGTGTGTTACAATCTTAGGATCAATACAAGGCATATCCAAATAAGTCCAAGCAAACAGTTTGGGGAAGTCATGAAGTAAAATTCCATGGTCTTCTTGCCCTTCATCATCGAGGAACTTTCCTATTTTAATCACCGTTTCTTCATTTTTAATATCCATTTGAATGTCCACTGTATCTCCAAAAGGAAGTGCATTTTGTTTCAGAATTTTAGGGTTGTATTATTCTTTGCTCATGTCAACTTCACTACTTTCTTCCTTTCCATTTGGTTTCTTGGTACTAATCATAACACATGTAACTCATTTATTATTAGGAGTGGATGGTTTATCATAAAATCCTAGCATTTCTTTCAAAGCTTTATAATTTTCAAAATTTTCCAATGATTTTTTACAATTTATATCAATTCATTTCGGGTGCTTCAAGGTGAGAGTTGTTTTAGGATTACACATGGTGGGGTTGATGTTTAATTATGGTCTCTTTGTTGTTTCTGTAATCTTAGAAGGGAAATATCCCAAACCACTTTGTCTCTTGTGTATTAGGTTCTACAGGAGAACATATGCCTTATTATTTCTTTCCACATCCTTTACCACTATAGCCCAATTGTTTCACAAGTTTTTAACCTCTCCCATAAACTTGTTCCATTTCTTTCAAGTTTGGCAATTGTTGATAATCTATCTCATCAAATTTTGTTTTATAGCTTGTGTCTTCTTCAAGAGTGGATGAGGTAGATGCTTGTGAATTTTCTTCTAAATTGTGTGTTGACATAGCCAGTGTTTTTTTGTTATTTTCATCTTCTTTTCTTGTGATCGCATATTCTACCATAAATGAAGGTGTAAATTCCAAGGAACCCCAATCATCATCCAATAATTTTCACACTGTTTCCATTTCTTGTTTGTCTTCCTTCATAGGTTGTGTGTTGGATGTTAGAATTAATGAGCTTAAAGGATTGCCATTCCTTTTTTGACTTGTAAGCAACTTTCAAGCTCGAGGCCTATTTCAACTTGGTATACCTTGTTGTCATAGACATATTTCATGATACGATGAAGGTTCGAAGGCACCACATGCATCTCATGAATCCATGTTCTTCCTAAAAGAAGACTATATGAAAGATCGTGAGGCATAACATGAATAGGAGTTTGTAAGGTGGTCTTTCTGACTGTAATAGGTAAAGTAATCACAGTGAAAGGTTGCTTCCTGACATTGTTAAATCCTTGAATTGATAAGGATTCAGGTTCAATTTTTGATTGATCAACACACAACCTATCTAAGAGGTTCATATTACAGACACTAAGGGCTGAACCATTATCAACAATGGTCCTTTTTATTCCTATTCTATTGAATTTGGATATTATCATTAAGGCATCATGTGTCTTTCTCATCTCCAAAGGAGGGAGATCATGTTGGTCAAAGCTAATGACTACATTAAATATATTCATTCTTTTTTTAGAGATGCCACATTGTTTGCATTTGTATTAGGAGGGATCACAACTTTTTGTAAGACAATTTGAAGCATTGTGTGATAGTTAGGTGAATTCTAAATTAGGTTTGAAAGGGATATTTTTGCGGTAGTATTCTTAAGTTTTTCGACAAGATCATGTTCCCTCCCACTATTCAAAGGAAAATGAGGAGCACTAGGAAAAACAAAGTTGGATAAAGGTAAGGTTGTTGGAGTTGGTTTTTTTGGTTGTGGATGGTTTCTAGTATTATATGTAAGAGCAATGGTATTATGATTCAGTTGCTACAAAACATTATTCATGGGTGGGGAAAGGATAAGTTTGGGTTTTTTTTAGGTTGAGGTTTGTGTGAAGGTGGGTAAAGGGAGAGTTGAGGTTGAATCACATTAGTGTTGTAAGTACAAATTTGAAAATTACTTAAACCTTAACATAACAATAGTATGAGTTAGTTTAAACCAAGAAAATAAAATGTTCCTATGAGATATTCAAACATACTTAATAATGCAAACAAAAAAAAAGATGAAAGAAATTAATTGAAAGCACATAACAAGCATGTGCAAACCTTATCCCATAGTGGGAGTGGTGCTCCTTTGATATGGAAAGGATTCCCTTTCCCATGCCCTTTGAGAAGCTTCCAGAATGATCAACAAAATGTGATGAAGATGCAAAGATGAGTGATCAAGTGCAAGATGAATGTGCCTATAGTGAGAATGCTAAGATTGTGGATGATTTTCAAGTAGAAGTGCCTTGTATTTATAGGTTGAAGGGTTGAAGAGTGGAGAGATGGGAGGAATGTGGGACTAAAGGAGATTTAATAAGATTGTGACACTTGTCACAAATCTAATGGGTGAAGTTGGAACAAATTTTGGAGAATGTGCATAGTAAATGCATGTGGTTGAGAATTTGAGAGGTGTAAGAGAGATTAATGCATTTGTAAGAGGAATTAAATGAATGTGGTTGAGATGTTTTGGAGGGAAATTATTTGGGAAAGAAAGTCAAATAATATGGAGTTAATGAAGGAATATTCCCTTAGAATATTCCTTTGTGAGGGAAAATAAGATAATTAGTTAATTTTAAAAAGAATTGATTTTCATGTGCAAGTGAGTTAGTTAATCATGGGTTAATGTTTGACCCAAGTTGAGTCAAAAGCTAGTGGATGGGTAATGATGATTAGGGGTTAATTCACTAGTAGAATTTGGAAAATAAATGACTACATGACTAAAACATTTAGTCATGTGACTAAAAATTTTAGTCACATGACTAACACTAGTAGAATTTTGCAAATAAATGACTATTTTGATCATTATAAGTGACTAATTTGGTCATCGGGTAAAATCGCAACAAAAATGACTAAATAAATGACTAAATATCAGACAAATAAAAATGACTAAATATCAAACAAATAAAAATGACTAAATAAATGACTATTACTCCTCTATTCATTTTACTCCTCTATTCATTTTTCTATCGAATTTGATCAATCCATAGAGCTTAAACCACCCCTACCTAAGTGGGCTATATGGCCGCCTAGGTTTCTTGGTGCACAAAAAATACCTATTGCGTTGAAGGCATTGCCTCTTGGTACAGTCTTAAGGCCTTCACATATTTTATAAAAAAAATTAACATTTACACTTTTTATGTGTAAATTGTCTTAAATTGCAAAATTTTAAAACCGGCTCTAAAGTTAAAAAAGCATATTTCATGTTTGTTTGGTGTATTAAGCCTTTCCAATGGAGGAAATTTAGTGCATTTTCACCAAATAATTAAAAGAAAGCCTCTCCAAAGGTAACAAGCATCATAGATTAAGAAATTTATTTAGAATTCTATAATTTTTATATTATATGATTGAATTTTATTAGATTAATTTTGTTTTATGTTTTTAATAATAATTTAATATGGTACAAATATTAAATTATTATTATATAATTAATCAAATTGTTAACAATAATTAATATAAATTTTATAATGATTTTTATAATAAATAAATTAAATGTCTTATTTTACAAATATAAATTTACAAATAATAATATAAAATATATGATAATTATAATTAATAAAGAATGTTAATACGATTTGATATACAATTAGGTTGGTTTTTTTTTAGTATATCAAATTGTATGATGCTTTATTGAGATTAAGAACATAATTTATAAGTTAGTTTTTATTTTTAGCTTTATAATTGACATTAATTATTATTTAAATTTTATTGGATATGATTATAATAATTTATACACTAAATAAGCTTTATTATATATATATATATATATATATATATATATATATATATTAGTTCACAATGTTTCATTTAAATTCTACTTAATATTACATAATAATTTATATATTAATTTTTTTAATAGTCAATTAATTAAAAATGAGTATTATTATGAAATAGATTTAATGTATTTACATATATAATGAAATATAATTTTATTATTGAAAGGAAATAAACAATAATTCTAGAGTTAATTCTTATAATGTTATTATGTTATATAGATGTTATTTAAGATTATTTTAAACCTTCATGTGGTGGAAGATTTTTTAATTAATTTTTATTGAAATTTTAAGTAATAATTACATATTTACTTAGACACAACCATTGTTGTAAAATATAGTATTTTCTAATTTAAATATCTTAAATGTACTTTGAGAGAAGATATCATAGTAATTTAATTTATACTATAAAACATAAATTATATATTATATATTATATAATAAAAATTACTATATAAAAATATAATATAATATATAATTAGTTTATAAATACACATTAAAGTGTATATAATACAAATTGTATCATTGATATACATTATATTTATATACTTATTAAATTACTAAATTCATTTTAAAAATAATATTATAATATATTTATTATATATTATTATTGTATTTTATAGTTGATATAATATAGATTGCATCATTATACTATATTATATTTTATATAATGTAAATTATAAAATTCATTTTAAAAATAGTATTATAGTTATATTTGTTATTATATACATAATATATAATATATAATATAGTATACTATACATATATTTAATAATTAATTATATTTTTAAAATATATATTATATGTATAAATTATATTCTATAATAAAAAATATTGAATGTAACTCAAAATTAATATAATTACTATTTAATATATTTAAATATAATACAAATAAGAATAACATATAAATATAATACAGTCTATATAAATATTCTATAATTTAGCGATGGTGGATAAAAGCGTTGGGTGCTCCCCCTTAGCATGATTTACCAAAAAAATAAAAATAAAATATATATATATATATACTTTGTGTTATAATTAATATATTAAATGTATTTATCTACCTCAAAAATCTAATATGTATTGTATATAATAAAAATTATAATACTAAATAGTCCTAATTAAATTATCTTAAATTACTCTATTTTTTTTAAATTATTTTTTATATAGTACTAATTAAATTATATTAAATTATTATAATCAATAATTAGTATTCTTATATAGTATAAATTAAATTAACATACAAATATAATATATATAATCTATTTTTATTTATTATTATATAAACATGTTTGGACCAAACTCTCTATCCATCCATCTCACTACCCCTCTCTCCCTCTCCCCCTTCCTCTTTCTAGACCTCTATATCTATATCTCTTTGCCACTCTCTCTATCTCTCCATATTTCTTCCTTCATATATCGCCCTATCTCTATCTCATTATTAATCCACCTCTCTCTACCCCCTTTTCTCCCCCTCTCTCTACCTCTCTCTATATAAGTTCCTCTCTCTCTATTGCAAACACAACATGAGCTTGTTGGTCATGGAGCTTGATTATCTTCTAGATTCATAGGTTTTATTTTAATTGTGTTTCAATTCCTATAAGTGGATGTGTGTTTATTTGAAGGTATCACTTCTCCATTTAAACCTTCATTGAACAAAAAATACCATTTTCTAAATGACCCACTAATTAACCTCATGTACTACACAAATATATGCAAAGAAAGACCCAAAACAATCCCTAATTTACCTTCCATACCTCTTCCGCGTACTCATTGCATACCAAAATACAATTGCTAGTATAATTTTTTTTTAACATTTACACTACTACATAAAAATGCCTTAAGAAAAAATATCAATTTTGTCTTATATATATATATATATATATATATATATATATATATATATATATATATATATATATATATATATATGTATAAATTGTTGTCTTAAATTAAGACAAAATAAATAATTTTTCAAAAATGGTTTTTTTAATTTCCCTCTCCTCATTCATTTTCCCTCCTTTTATTTTCCTTTTCCCTCCCTCATTCAACTGCATTTTAATTTTGTGATAGATTTGCTTGTAATTTTGATTGGGTGGATTATGTAGACAAAAGAAAGTGCAAGGTCGAATCAACCAAGGAAGATGCGAACAACAGGCGCCGTATGAATGCAGGTTTTGTGAAATAGAAATTTATGAAATCACAGACAGTTGGGGGACACATGAACCGCCATCGCCAAGGTAATCTTTCATTACAAAACACTAGTAAAGTTTCATAGAATTTGATGAATAATTTTACTAAATTTATGTCACTAAGTTATGACTGTGTAGAAATAGAATGAAAACAGTTACAGCAAGCACATGCACTCCTTTATAACAATTTGTATAACAACATACAACAAGGAAGAAGTCTGACGTCTCTCTTGTAAGTATCCCATACATTATTTTGACATATGAAACTACAAATTTTCAATTGAAAAGTTTAGGCTAAATTATTTCATTAAACCACCTCTGGGTAATATGTAATTAATTAAAATTTCTCTTACCCTAAATTCATACTTGAGACTCAGAATACCTTACCTTTCAATTAGGTTCTATTTAAATTTATCAGAACAAAACATATTTGGTTTGAGGCTATATAGGAAAACCCTATGATGGAACTTGGGGTGTGGTCTAAAATAAACTATTGATATAATGGAAATAAATTATCCTCACACTTGTAAATGTGCTTTATATTTCTCAGGGTGATACTCTAGATTACCTTGGAATACCAGGATTACATATTGCTGGAGTGCAAGGAGTTTTAGTAATTGCAGTTTGTCAATTTCTTCTAATGGTATGCATTACGCTTGCTGCTTTGACAATAAAATTCATGTCAAGTTTTGCAATGAGCAAGCTATTTTACAATTCAACGATGCTCTTATACTTCAATGAATAAATGGGAATTTGGTTGTACATGTTAGCAGTAAACATGTTGAGATTTCTTTATGTTCACTAAGAGGTAGCATATATTTTTTCAACTGGATGCTAATGAACATTGCTTTAATGACAATTGATCACTATAGTTTACATTGTATGGCCTTTGATCACTTATGTCTAGTAACTGTGTTTATATATGATATAGGTTCAAAAATACTCCACCTATTTTCCCTAAAGCACAGGAAAAGAAGATTCTTGTGCTTGAAAAACTTGCTTTCTTAAAGATCTTTTATTAGGTAATTAAAAAAAATCATTAAATATTTAGTAATCAGTTGATTGAAAGGATTTTGTTTGTGTATCATGATTTCTTATAGTATCTTCACTTAGCTTTGGCAGTTCAATTTATTTGCATATTTTGTACTTTATTTTAGATAGAAAACATGAAATACATCTTTGTTAGGAAAAATCCAAAGCATATCCTTCTCAATGAGTTCTTTTAGATTTTGATATGAAATACCTCAGTTGCTTTTGATATTGGTCATGAAGTTGAAAGCTGAGGGTATGAAATTTAGATAACATATAAGGTAAGTAGAAATAATTCCTCTTTTGGACTTCCACAAAGAGGGTTCAGTATAGGTGGCAGTTCATGCAAGTGTTTTGATGGACTATCTGAAAGCTAGTAGGTCAAGGTGTCAAAGACATCACTTTGGGACTGTAACTCAAAACAATACCATTTAGAAAATTCTCATAAGCTTAAGACAGCATGATGAAAGGGTACAAAGTCCGTTTAGCTAAGTTTGACCCCTGAAAACCACTTAGGAAGTCCTAAAAATTGCGAAACCTTAAAATTGAAATAGTTCTAGGAATTTATGAAAACCAGAATTTTGTTTTTGATCAGTTTTTTGCCAAGATAAATCCTAAGGTGAGCCACAACATTTTCTATTTATACACACTTCATTTTCTTGCTAAAAATAGTTATCAAAGAATATCCCTCAAAATGTAAGAAATCAGACATAGAAGAACTTGTGGCATAGTAGAGAGAGCTGAGAGTGTAGTTTGGTAGCTTCACATCAATTCTTGGAGAGTATTTTGTATGAATCAAGGTGTCATAGTGGCACACCTCTTCCTAGAGATTGCTACCTTATTTTTGTAATAATACGGGAGAAGTAGCTAATGTCTCACTTGAGTCTTTGTAGCTATGCTATCCAAATTGGTAGGAAAACCTTATGTTTCTAGGTATGATTTATCCCAGAATTAGATTCAAATGTGATTTGACTGTGGAATTGGGTAGAGTTTGGATTTTAGTGGTCAAAATTGTAAGGAAATGGTGAAGGGTGTACTTGGGTGATTTTGGGGTAGACGTGGCAATTTGAAATTAGTTCCAAGAAGATTCTAGTGTTGGGTAACATTTCAAGGTGATTCTTTTGACTTTTTGATCATCCTAAAACCTTAAATGAGCATCCTAAAACCCTAAAAAATTGTCCTGAATGTTAGTTTTATGATCAGATGTAAGAGCAAAAATTTAATTCAAAATCAGACACAATAACACAACATATAACCTGGGAAAAACCCTCCACTTGAGGGAGAAAACCCAACAACAATATATCACTTATATATTGAATATCAACAAATGATGAACTTCTTTATAATGAGGCCAATTATAAGGCCAAGAATAGCATCACAATCTGATGCTAACATAAAACCAATATGAAGCTTATGCTGATGACAAACTTAGTCTTCTACAATGTTGGATCGGCCTCTTCAATTTATTGATCTGCCTATGAGGTAGATCTTCACACTTACTTGCACTTATGTATATTGAACTTATGATGAATATCGAATATGAATGATTTACAATGGAGGAGCATCATGTATATATACACATGAATGGAAGGGACACATCTCTTCTATCTTCATGTTGGCCTCCACAAAAATTCATGTCTCCAAGACACATGAAGTCGGCCTCAAATAATCTTAACACTTCATAAAATTGCGCCTAAGGATGTTAGCCTCAATGATTAAATAAATAAAGCATCATTTAATGAATGACATGCCTCTTAATAAAATTCACCTTGCAATTTAATTAGCCGTTAGGCTATAATTTAAATTTCCCTTCATAGATCGAACTGGGCTAGAAGTAGAAGCATGACGCTACTTCTAACATCAACACAGAAACCTTAAATGACTAGCATATAACTCACAACAGCAAAATGACATTTCATGTGTTGAAGTAAGCTCCTAATTCTACTGGTGTTGTAGGGCTTAGGCATGCTTTACACCTAAATTGAATCCTTCATAACATGACAGCCTACTCATCCATAACATTTTCTTTTTTTCAATTTGATACCCCACTTTGAACCGTAGGCCCTTTGTTGTAAGTCAAAAATTTACTGTGTCATGCTTTATTCTTTATTTGGATTCACTTGGCTTCATATGTTGTAACATAATTCATAAATAATAATATACTATCATAGCATATATATTTCAATTTATATTATTATGAAGGAATTGCTAGTATTTAATTTGTATATGTTTCACTTTAAATTGCTTTAACTTGTAAATAGGATTTAAAGAATGACATGGTATTTTCAACTTTTCTCCATAAAAAAAGTGCAATGCTATATGTTTCACTTTATATTGCTATAACTTGAAAATAGGATTTAAAGAATGATACGATATATATTTTCAACTTTTTGTCCATAATATAAAGTGATTCTATGGGGAATTGAATTCATAACATAACTAGGCATCGAATATCTATAACAAAGTTATAAGACTTGGACTTAGCTTAAACTCAAACTCAACAAAGACTTGACAATTTGAAAAACCATGAAATATAGATATTATTTAAGGATTTTAAGCTTTTACGATCACTCTTCAATAAATCAACTTTAAGGACATAATAAGCTTATCAATTAGAAGCTACTTTGATCACATACACAAGTACACATTGATCAAATGAATACATAAGTGGATTTGAGTTAAAGAAAACAAATTTTTAAATATATAACCATTCTCAAGCATTTTAGGTGTATGATACTCATGGATTATGATATCCATGGCATCAAAAACGAAAATCACAACACAAAGTCATGAACTATGGTAGAGAGGAGCTTGTATCAAT
This sequence comes from Sequoia sempervirens, assembly GCA_007258455.2. Taxonomy (NCBI): domain Eukaryota; kingdom Viridiplantae; phylum Streptophyta; class Pinopsida; order Cupressales; family Cupressaceae; genus Sequoia; species Sequoia sempervirens. Next base: position 201,662,441 of record VDFB02047230.1, on the reverse strand, counting down.
CGCCCTAGTATCAATAGCTCTATGTGGGTCTTACGTTTGTATCTTAGACAAGATTGTAAATGTTGCTATAGTCACAAGAGCATTACTTAGTATAGGGATTGACTTGGCAAACCAAAAGTATAAATGTAATTTATTTAGGGAAAAGTTGAAAGAATAAAAAAAGTTAGTTTCATTTGGCATGGCCCAACATGACTTTTATTTTTTGGTTTCTAAAACTAGAGTAGAAGTTTGGGGTGGCAGCCCCTGGTGGGGTTGAGGGGTAGAGCCCTTTCTATGGGTTAGGAGGCATTCCATTTTTCACAATTTTATCACTGTTAACCAAGCTCCAAGAGTTGTCCAAACCCTTCAAAAACACAAGTGTCAAAGGTAGATCCCAACTATGTTTTTTTGATAGTTAAGTTGTGGGGTTAGGGCCCACTCTCGATATGAAAACAAATGAAATTAAAGGTTTAGCAACTTCAAACCCATGAATGGGGAGCACAAAATATAATGAATTGACATAGAGGAAAAGGATAGGTGCAAAGAACCCTAAAGGGACCTAGGCTAGCAAAGATTAGACTCTAGAGAATTGGAAGGAACACGAAGAGGATAGAAACTATACATAACTGTGAACCTACCAAAAAATAGGAATAGGCCATCATATCCGTTTGGCTAAGCCCTTCCTCTTGCTCCTAGTAAGAAGGGAATCCATGGTCCACTAAGTTTCATCATCAACAGTATCTCAACCTTCTATTTGTACTTTCTTCGCTTCAAATTTTTGTCCTTTCTTCTTCCTTGGAATGCTAATGTTTGGTTTTGAGATGCCACTTGCAATTTGGGAAAAAGAGCACTTTCTTAGAGGGACAACTACATCATCATGGTCAATGAAGTTTGGAATCATGTCATCAAGTTCCTCCATAAAAGGGAAAGTGCCCTCTGAATTAGAACAATCACTCTCTTGCTCAACAAGTTGATTAATTCCAAGAAAATATTCTTTGGGAGGGTTTTGAGAAAGGGGTGGTTCCATAGAGGTTGTGGTACTCATTAAAATCATAGGTTTTGGCCATGTCTCCTTTTGGGGAACCTCAAACTTCCCATGATTACACCAAATGAAGTCGACATCTAGAGAGTCGAGCTTTTTGATCCATTTTTTGAGGTTGATCTTCCTTGATCTTGGTGGCCTATTTGAAATGCAACCAACATTTTTATGACCTATCATATTGCATCGGAAGCATATAAATGTTAGGCCTTTGTAGTTTAAGAATTGATTCCATGTGTCGAAGGAGGAATGAATTCTGACAAAATGAAGCACAAGATTCAAAATATTGATCATAGCATAGACCCTTGTGTATCTGCTTAAAGAGTCCAGTGAATCAATGTCCCACTTTACAAAGGATCCCACCTAATCTATCATATTCCTAATGAGACATGTAACCCACATGATCAAAGGGAGGTTATATAATCTGATCCAAATAGGAATAGAAGTAATTTTTGTAGCTGCTAGATCAAAAAAAAGGGGACCAAGGGGAAATGAAGAGGCCCAACTACCATAAAACCAAGGGTCATTATGTTTCACAAAGTTGTAGTCATCTATTGAATTAAACCATAGAAGAAAGAAGCCAAAATCCAAAATTTCAATAGTAGGAACAGCCATGTTGCTCCATGTAGACTTTGTCCATTCCACAAATAGCTTGAAAGACAAGCATATTTGTAGGAATATGAGGATATGAGATCAACTCACAACATCGACAATAGCAACATTGACACAGGTGTTAGAGATATGAAAATCAATGAGTTCATCTATAAAGACCAACTCAAAATCGCCCAAGGAAAATGTGTGTTTACCAGATGGAGGAGAGGGACCATAATTTGAGTTGGTGCTAGGACCTTGGGAGATTTCATCAACCAAATTTTGTCGGCTTTTTGGGTGGAAGGTTAGGGTTTTCCAAAATGATTTGCTCCTTGCAAAATTTCATACGTTCATGGAATGGATTTACCCTTATTTTGTAGGTCTTGAAGGAAAGAGGTGCCTATTGGGGCATGAGCACCATTATGTCTGTTGCATATTGATGTGAGGAGAGTAGAAGAATGGAGATCCTTTTGTGTGCCAAACTGCATCACCCCAAGAGGATCAAATGTCAAACCAAAAACATTAGACAAGCCATGTGACTTCTTCAAGCCCTTCTTTGTTTCAAATGTAAGTCGTGCTTCCTATCACTATTTTTCCCTACCTCTACTCTACTTGCTTGCCTTTGCTCCTTGCGTCGCACATCTACACCATTTCCTTCACACATGCTTTCTAGATCCCAACTATGTTTGCTACCAATATGTTTATTGGTTTTTATTTCAATGGATTGTATTTTTAGTTTCAATTCTCCTTTTTTCTCATTGCTTGTGTTTGCAAATGAAAGAGTATCATTTTGAAGTGTTGAAGATCATTTTATGTGTTTTGGGTTTACGTATTTTGATTTTTTTTCCCTTTTTTTTCCTAATTTTCCAATTGAATGCCATGGCCAAGTTTTGTAGACAAGACTTGTGGAGATTGACTAGACTAGCCGAGTACCTGGTCCCCAAGTCTTTCAGCCTTGTTTGACTAATTTGGCTCAAGACTTGTCAAGTTTGGGTGAGTCTTGTAACCATGATCTGTAGTATTCAGATTTGATTTTAATAATTGATTTTTAACAATTCTGACTCTACCACTAAATAAAAGGGCATCTGATTTAACACCCAATTTAACTATATTTGCAATGGAGATTATCTACTTTCTAATTTAAGTATTCTTTTGAACACAAGTCACACTGTTCCATGTACAATAAGTGGTATTTATAACTTAATTCCTTATTTTAGACTGAAAATATGTATATATCTATGATATTTATTTATTTTTTGTATGGACATACCCAAAATGCACCCAGCTACATTTTTTTACTGTACCATACCCACATATCTGCACCTAATTCAACAATTTATCTTTTTTGAGATTGCCATTCATGCTTCTCATATCAATGAATTGGTTAATTCTTTTGTTCATTATCTATTTCCTTTGTGTAAATTCACAATTCCTTTATCAGAGTGTGGTAGCTTTTGAAATGTTCCAAACCAGATTTATGCTTAAACCCTTGGGTTAGTTTTCTGATTTCAAAGAAATAATAAAATGTACAGCCAATGGTTGATGCTGATAAATAGATTTAAAACTAAAAATCAATACCAAATCTGCTGCCAAAAATCAGAACTTATAGTAATCCCTAGGAGGCTGAAATTGACACCAAATCCACCAAAAAAATATTATTTGATTTCAAAAAATTTAGTACAGCCATGACAGGGCTAAGAATGATTATTACAAAAAAAATCACTCAAATATAAACATGTACAACTAGGTACAAATGTATGGCCTAGGCTAAAACAGAAGTACAGATGGGCTGGAAACTGTTTTATACTATATGGCTATTCCCAGTGGCTTCAGATCTGATTGATGCTGGAAAAGAGACCCTTCACCATGCAATTTCCATGTTTTCGAATTTTATACCTTTAAATTGTACAGCCGCTGAAACCTAGACTACCTAGCCGACTTAAATGGGGGTCAATCTGATCTAAACTGTTTATTGTTCTTCCCTGGATGTGGTGTTTGACTAATGTCATAGGTTTGCTGCCTTGTTAGTGTTGTATTTCTGCCTTCAACCCAGTCTCCCCTGAAGACCATCAATGATATAATGGTGAATCAACCATCAAAACTGGTCGTTGCCCTGTAATATTCCTATTGATGATTGTTATTAGCCTCCTCCTTAAGGCACTTGCATATCTTAATGAAAATTACATGAAGGTGTGAGGTTTGGACAAATGTTTTTGTTTATAGTCCCAACTTCATGACCTATTTTATACTACTACATTTTTTTTCCAATTTTGATAACTTCTTTTGTTTTTTATTTAGGTGTCTTTGGATTCAAAGGAGATTCTTGATAACTCTTTGGTTGAAAGATTGTCAAAAGATTATTATTTTTTCATGTTTTTGATTTCTACAGGCATGTGTATTGTATATTCTTCGAGTTGGTATCATAGAATAGATGAGTGAACCAACTCAGAAGTAGCTTATGATCCTTTTGGCAAAACAGGTTATGTTTGGTTTGTTTCCTTTATGCCAGAATCTGCTGCATGAATTTGGTATTTATAATATGCTGCTTTGTTTTAGTGCATGCTGGGCAGTCAAGATGGTTGACAAAAATATATTTGGATTGTTAATAGGAATTGAACTTTACATTATAATTGGTTTGTTTTTTGAACTCTATTTTGCAAGGAACACATTTGAGGTATCAACATAGCGACACAGAGTTGCAAAACTTTGCATTGCAAGCCATGGATATGCTCCCTGGAAATTTGATTATTGATGCACAAGCACAGGTTGCTATCACTATTTATTTTGATATTTTATTTTATTTTTCTTGTGATAGAGATGTTCTTGATTGGTTAGGAGACTAGTCTATGGAATGTTAAGTTTCATTGACTAAATAATTTACAAATATGTAGGTTAGTTTTGATGCTTGGATGCTTTCACAAGCATTATTTCTATGCCATTTGATCATTTACACTATAATACAAACTATAGGTGCAATTGTTGGTTGTGAAAAGACATGGAAAGGTCTATTATGTTTTTTCTTTAATCTGTTGAAATATTTGACAAGACCTACATAATACATTGATTCTTTAGCATGTTTACTTTTAGATAGACTTCAAAATTATATGAAACTACCAAACAATCAAAAGATTATTATTTTTTCATGTTTTTGGTTTCTACAGGCATGTGTATTGTATATTCTTCGAGTTGGTATCGTAGAACAGATGAGTGACCCAACTCAGAAGCAGTTTATGATCCTTTTGGAAAAATAGGTTAGCCTTCATTTTCCTGCTAGAGATTTTTATAACCCCAATACCATCTGTCTTCATTATCATAGCTGCATATTATGTAGTGAAGATAATTTATTGTATGAAATCTGAAGGATATATATTTTTATATTGTTTCTAGTTGATAATTGACTGCAATTTATACTTTAAGTGATTTTCCTTAAAAATTCAATGATAGTCAATCATTTGGAAAAACATTGGTTGACAATTTTGATATGGAGTGCATTAATTCTGATCACATGCTTTCCTACACAATGCAACATTTCTTACTGGATACAAGTCCTTCGATGCTTGTAGTTACACTACGAACTCTCTCCCATTTTTGAACTACTCTGGGTGAGGTTTTTCCTATCATAACTTCTTCCCATTTGTATATATGTTGATGCATCCATGGCTAATGTATGAAATCTACTATGTCATGTACTTCACAAAATCCATTTAACAATGAAGCAAAAAATATGTGTTATATCCTGTGGTAATACACTATTATATTGTTGGACTTTTTTTGTCAATGGCTCTATTTTTAACATTTAAATTATTTGAGCATTACATGGAAAAACATAGGGATGGATGCATATCTTAATGAAAATTACATGAAGGTGTGAGGCTTGGACAAATGTTTTTGTTTATATTCCCAACTTCATGACCTATTTTATACTACTACATTTTATTGCCAATTTTGATAACTTCTCCTTTTGTTTATGATTAGTGTCTTTGGATTCAAAGGAGATTCTCGATAACTCTTTGGTTGAAACATTGTCAAACTCTTCACTACCAGTAAGTTTTCTTATTGTTTCATCTTGCAAGCAATAGTTTTTATTGGCTTATTTTGTTATTTCACTTCATCACAAAGGTATTTTTTCCCCTTTTTGTCAGCCGCTTTATGAGTTTTATTTCAAAATTGTCAAGAATTGGAAACATCTTTTTAAACTAGGTTTAGCCCTTTTTATGTTGTTTGAGACAAGAAACATTTCTCTGTTTCCTCAATGACTACTCTTAACGGTTGTCACATGTTGCCTTGATACATTTTGTTCTTTGTTCTTCTTTTATATGTCATCATTGACAAGGTTATGTTGAATGCATGGGGTTATGTTTTAGAGCTTTAATGCCACTATTTTTGTACATCCCAATGTATTTCACCTTCACCTTGTAGCAGTACTAGTAGTGGTCTCATATTGCATTCTTTGTTTTTGTGCATTAGCTACTTTTTTTTATCTGTAACAATGTTGTCATAACCTTATGTGTTTGGTATGTGTGCATGGTAATGTAGTGTTTATATTTGTGTCATTTACAGTATTTGATTAGCATGAAGTTAATAGTAACATTGTAAGAACTTCTATGAGTGTTGGTTTTTTAGTAAATTAGATTTATGAATGGTTCTTGGAATCTATGCTTACTCTAATCCCTCTCCCCCATTCTCTTTCTGGTTGACTTTATACCTTATGGATGATAATAATCATCTAGAATATTGGGCCTCTTGATAAAAAAAAATGTGAGTCTACTAAGGTAATTTTAGGGTAAAACATTCATAAAGTATCATTGCAATTATTTTTAAAACTTTCCTTTTGCAATTATTTTAGCACACATGCAAGTACTATTTAAGTAATTAATGGTTGTTTTATTATGCAAACAAGGGTAATCATTTCCTATGTAATATAATGTGTTAGTTTTTTTCCTTTTTGCAGAAATGTATTGATAAACTCAAAGAAGCAAATAAAATTAGGGTGTTAGATCCGTTTGATGGTTATGTTGTGGGCATTGGGTAGATTCACTCCCTGTCTATTGTACATGGAGTCAACTTGAAAGGAACAGAAGATACAAATGTAAACATTTTAAAGATCGCAAGTAACATACCCCTTCTTTATGAAGACAAAATAGATGGAGTTGTTCGTCTAAAAGAGAAAGAGGGAACCTTCACACGGTGGCCACTAAAATATTTGCAAAAAATGACATAGTTGAACATGTTTATCATATACTAGTTGTTAGACATATTGGTTCACTGCTTTATGCAGTATTTTGAATGTGTTGTTTAGGGATCTTAATTATCATGGTGTATTTGAAAGAGTTAGAAACTCTTAGACAACTTTGAAATTTTTGATTATATTTACATATATGCTCTTAGACAACTTTGACATCTTGCAACTTGATATATATATGTATATATTATATATTTGCATTAATTTTTTTTTATTGCAGATTATCTTTATTTATCATGATGTTGAATCAATCTTTTAATTCTAGTATGTTGTAGTTTGTTTGTATATGTAATATTTTTATTTTCTTTTATGTTTTAGTTCAAGTTTAATATTATGTTAGTTTTGCATTACAAAATTTATGGTATTTAATTAAATTATTCATTTCATGACTATATTGACTACCAATTAATGGAAACCAGTAAATAAAAATGATTAAAGTAATGACTAAATGACTAAATAGATGACTAAATGACTAAATTAAAGACTAAATATATGACTAAATTAATGACTAAATATATGACTAAAGTAATGACTAAATAAATGACTACCATGACTAAATAAATGACCAGTTAACAACAATCAATGACTAAATTAATGACTAAATATATGATTAAATTAATGACTAAATATATGACTAAATAAATCAATACCATGACTAAATAAATGACTAGTTAACAACAATCAATGACTAAATCAATGACCAAATCAATGACCAAATCAATAACTAAATCAATGACCAAATCAATGACTAAATCGATGACTAGATAAATGACTAAAATAGTTTAGTCATAAATTTGCTCATCTTATAAATGACCGGCAATAAACTACTAATGGTCACATGACCAAAATTAGTCATTTATATGCAATTTTTAGTAGTTTATTTAGTTATATATTCCTCTTTATGTACTAGTGATTAATACAAATTAATTAACTTGAAGGAATTAGGGGATTTGACATTTGATTTAATTAATTTGATTTATTAAATCAGATGAAAGGACTTTGAGGACTTTAATTAAATAAATTGATTTATTTAATCAAATATGATTCACATTAGTGAATTGATCTAATAAATTACTTTATTTGATTAATAGAGGAAATGATGTTAATTGGTTAGTTTTAGATGCATAATGTCAATATTATTTGAGTTCCCACATTTTTCCCCTCTTTGAAGCAGCATACCAATTATGTTGCTTCAAAGAATAACACTGTTGGGATCAAAATTCAAAAACCTATTTGTTTTGGATGCCCTATTATTGCCATAGCAGAAAGAAGTGTGTTGGTACACTAGCCCCTTGAGAGATTAGGAAAAAAGTTTTATTTTAGGGTCGATCTCATGACAAAGAGGTTCAAGATGGATGTATGGATGGTTAGACTATGAGATCTATATAATAATGATGATGGAAATGAGATGAATGATGTTTCCTATTATGATGATATGTATGAGTATGCAAGATTGGTATGTTGATGTTTTTCGAATGCAGGATGGATGCATATCATGATACCTTGTTTTTGATAAGTTAAGAAGGGATTTTGAAAGGGCTCTGATACCTTTTACATCAATAAAGATTCAGCACTAAGGCCTATAGGACAAGGAACAACCACCAAAAGAGACATCCAAAAGGCACAACCAAAAGACACCAAAAAAACATAGTGAAACACAAGAGGCGATACCACCCCACAAAACAAGGTCAAGGTGGTTTAAAGAATTGTTCCAAAGTTTTTTGTTGAATCTTAATATAGGGATTCCTCTCAACCAATATTTTTAGCTTTTTGTTACAAGGGAAATAAACAAAACCACCATTAGAATCAACCAAGTCCAAAGAATCCACAAAGGGGTCCAACTTAGAAGGTTCCTCAACAACATCATTCTAAATATCTTGACATATAGTGGAGTCTTCCACAATGGTTGCCACCTTTTACTTTTTCTTTCAAAGAGTGTGTTGTTTCTTCTCCTTTGAGCAAGTAAAGGGGGCATGACCCACTTTACCACAAGAAAGAAAAATAATCAGAGAGTCTTCATAATCAACCTGTTGTACCCACTTACCAAATTGAGAAGATAAAGTAATCTTAGTGGGAAGAATATAGTTATTCTCCACTAAAACAAAAAATCTAGCAGCCAACAGACACTTCATTTATTTGGTGACCTTATTAGTGGTACAAAATTAACCAAAGGAATTAGCAATATACATTAAAATCTATTCATTCCAAAACTCCAAAGGAAGCCCTGGCAAGCAAACCCAAATAGGAAACTTAAAAGTGTTTGTCAATGATTTGAAACCAGGGAAACACATTTGGAGAAAAATCCCATTTGAGTGAAGAAACCAAGGGCCCTCACGAAGGACTCTAGAACAATTTTCAACGTAGGGACAAGAAAATAGAAATAAACTATTACACATAGCTATAACCTCAACTTTAATCTTCCAAACCTGAAGAGCCCGTCTTCAACAACATGGATATTAGGACGATTACCACATAATCTCTCAACCAACAAGGAATTAAGCCAATCCAAAGACTCATGTGAAACTTTATAGTCAAAATCTATTTGCTAATTAGACAAGTCACAAACCTCCTTAGCATAAAAATCCTCCAAAGCGGGGGCAAAAATAGATAAAGAAGCAGAAGGAGTCTTGCACAAAATCTTAGCTACACTAGCCAACCCATGAGTGGGAGGCTTAGAAACCGAAGGGGTCAAGGGGGAGCTAACATAAGCTTCAGAAAGAGGAGAAATAGCATCCCCCTCTTCAACAGTAGGGAGAAGAAATCCCTTTTTAAGCCCCATTGGAGGTTTGGGAGTAGGAACAACCACCATATGAGAAGAGGTTGAAGCCCCAAGAGAAACAACCTCACTAAAAGAAACTTCCCACCCCTGAGCTCCAAAACAAACACAAACCGAGCCTTCATGCTTTTGCAAGCTACACGCAACCTCCCCACCAACAAGAGTGGGATCCTCCACACCAAAAATGCTCTGTAGTAGAGCATTTTGAGTAAGGAAACCCTTACGTATCCCAAAAAAAGGATAATTAGACTCCCCATTCTTCACAACTTCCTCACAACCCCATGAGTTCCTCTGAGCTTCTAAGAGGATATCAAGAAGGAACTCCTCTTCCTCATTAGGAAGATCATACTCAGACCCAGTATCCAAGCCAAATCCATCACAAGAAAAATGGGAAAACATTTCTTCAAGGGTGCATAGATCCTCATCTAAAAAATCAACATTTTCCATCTCCCAGCTCTCATGAGCTTGGAAATCTAGCTCTCCAACTTCAAAGATAGATCCAACAAAACTTGCAGCCAAACCCACATCTCCAAAAATAGAATCTCCTCTGTTTCCCACAAAGCCACTAGAGGAGCTAACCAGGGTTTCAGAGAGCTCATCTCCTCCCACAATCACCTCTGGTCCATCACCAACACCAACCCCTTCAACCTCCTATACACCATCAGTATCACCAATGACCTGTTCAACCTCAGTGCATGCCATAGCAGAGATACAATGTCATTTTAGACTAGACTTCCTCTCTTTCCTATTGCCCTTACTCTTCTTTGCTGAAGCAGTCGCTCTGATCCTCACTGCCCTTGACCTCCTTGCTACACCATTGAAATCTTCATCATTTTCCTTTGCTTTGTCGCTATCGCCCTCCTCTACTTCTAATTTAAAAAAATTTCCACAACTAGCATTCCCTCTCAATGCCATTTGTCACATAATGTTGCTATGGCAAAAAATCATAATAATGCTCCTCATGATACCATGTTAGCATGAAAGAGGATAGAAGAATGTGAGGGATCAATCCTTGATTCCAAGAAGATGTAGAAGTCAAACAAGTCTATGAGTCTTTGAGACTTTATTAGATATGATGATGAATGATGATGATGTATTGCTTATCCAAGGATTGGGGATGCAAAGAGCATAAATTTCCTTGTTTTTTATCACACACATAGATGCGATGCATCAAGGTATAGAAAACTAGGATGGCGTTGTACCTAGTGTGACAAAATTTGACTCAAGAATTAGATAGGAGTATCATTGTTCACACTTGGCATAAAAAACTTTATTATGATGTACTTTAGATATTTCAAACAGCTCAGATGAAAACATAGAAAAGAAAAAACTTCCTATGTAATAGTCAACAAGACATCTAAAACACCCCCCTGGGTATGTGCAGGATCATGGTATGCCAAAAAGTGGCAATATTTGTAGGGTATGTGGCTGACGACTTTTTTTTCACCCAAAATTAATGAAACGAAAAGGGTTTTTAGAGGAGATTCTCAGCTTTCCAAAAATATAAATTATGATTTAATTTGAATTTAATAAATTATTATTATTCATTTTCTATTAGAATTACGACTAAAGTCCTGATCGATAGGCTGATTGAAAAACATCTATAACTTTCAAGCGGTATCATATTTTTTGAATCAAAACATGCGTCACATTCTATGCTTTACATACTATCGGATTAAAAAAAAAAATTAAATTTCATGAATTTTTGACCAAGTTAAGGTGGTCGACATACAAGTTTTATATTTTTCTAAAAGTTGTAATAAAAATTCATAATTAATTATTTACTTGGAAAAAATTACAAAAAAATATGCATCACATCCAGGACATGAGTCCTCTACTTATATATAAAATATTACAAAAAATATTATCATTTTATTATGGTTAAGTGGTCGAGGACACCTACTTCTTATTTTTTTCCCGAAATTTAAGTACTCATTGAAATTTCAAATTTTCACCAAATAGATTTTATTTATTTTTAAATAAACCTAGTATTTTAGAAACTACATTCAATTTTCTACAAATTCTATTCTTACATATTTTTGAAATAATATAGATAACTTATTCAAATATTTACGTCAAGTTGCCTAACACTGGTTTTTCTGAATTTTTTGCCACTTAAGGGCCTGTTTGGCATACCATGATCCTGCACATGCCCCCCTATAAACTAAACAAAGTATGTATGACCAAGGTTATATTGCAAGAATGTCCAGAAAGCACAAAAAAAAAAGATAATGATCAACTCCCCATTCCTTTCTCTCTAAATATTTTTATATAGACATCCTCGAGAGGTCATGTGAATAGGTGTAATAAGATAAATCACAAGAAAAGATCAAGTACACAAACACGCCAATGTTCTTCATACCTCTAGCCAAGACTAAACTATGATGAGGTCTGATGTTGATGTCCATTGTAGGAAGGATGTATCCTACGACATGATGTTATCAGATGATTTTGAGTCTAACGGGATGATGGGCTATTGATACCAAGAGTTAACCAACTTGTTTACCTACTGACCTAGACTTAAGACCCTTGTTTGAGTTTTCACATTCAATTTTCTATACTTGTTTCTGATTGTTTTTCCAAAGGTTGGGAGTGATGATCATTTATTATGATCAAATTTTTATTGTGGGTGTTCATTAGAGTGGGATGGATGATTTTGGGTTTTTTGAATGTTTTTGATATTTTTGAAATGTTTTGAGGTTTTTTGGTATTTTTTGAGATGTTTTACAAATGTTTTGATTTTTTGATTTTCCAAATTTTCAATGTTTTTTTGTTTCTGAGATTTTTACCAAAAACCTAACCTAAAGACCTATATTAGGGGCCTCGAGGGCTGATCAAAGGTGAGCCATGCCTACATTATACACATAGAGACCATGTAGTTCGACTGACATAGACTCGTTTCTTAATGAGATATGAACATTTGATGGGATATCAGTTTATTATGATGAACTCCTAGAGGAATGTCCTAATGTGTCTCAAGGGCACATCAAGGATGGCCTTGCCTAAGTTCAAGATCAAAGACCCATAGTTCAACGTGACGACTCCATTTTTGAATTTTTTATGTTCTCAATCTGTTTTTGGATTTTTGACATGTTTTGGATGTTTTTAAGTATTGTATTTTTATGATTTTTTTTGGATTTTTTTATTTTAAGGAAGATTTCAAGAATATACAAGAATTTGATCCAATGTAGGTATAGGGACATGCCCCCAGCATGATGCAATAGACTACTCCAATATAGGTAGGACAAACTGACCTTAGGAATGTGCCAAGTATTTCTATGATGGAACATGATACTAACGTAGGATCAAGCTATGATGTGGACACAAATGGGTGATGGAAGGACCAATGGAATGTGATGGAAATTGATAGAAGGTGATGTAGAATGAGTCGGAGAATCCATGGTGGATGGAAAGTGCTTTATTTACACAAGGAACCTAATTGCTAGGTTTTCATCAAGGTACTTTCCCAAAGTGCCACCGAAGTGGTTTTCATTAGAGGATTATTTTTTTCTTTACTATTTTCAATCCTTTTTCTGATTTTTTTGGATTTTTTATATTTTTTGTATTTTTGGATTTATACCTAGCAAGTTTAGGCATAATTTTTTTTGAAATGGGAGCTATTGATGGAATCCTATATAGGCTCACCTTCGAGCATGGATAGCTGATATGCTCTTGATTTATAACTTACAGTGACGATAAAGGGTCCCAACCAATTGGGTTAAAATTTTCCATTACTATCTAGATTTGGTACATTCTTCTAATTTTCTTTCAACATGAGCTCTCCAACTTGGAATGACTGACTCTTGATCTTCTTATTATAGCTCCTTTTGAGATGGTTCTAATAGACCTATAGGTGGTTCAAAGCATCCATGCACCACTCATCCATTATTTCTAGCTCGTTCAACCATGACACCTGATATTCTTTATCAGTAATGAGATTCTACAATGATATTCTTAAGGATGGGAGCTTGGTCTCAATGGGAAGTATGGCTTCTGATTCGTAGACCAGGTAGAGAGGGGTTGTACTTGTAGGCATGTGGATAATCATTTGGTATGCCAATAAGGCAGGATTTAGTTGTAGGTACCATTCACGACCAACTTCATTGATTGTTTTCTTGAGGACCTTTAATATTGTTTTATTAGTAGCCTCAGCTTGGTTGTTATTCTAGGGGTAGTATGGAGTGGAGAAGCAATATTGGATATTGAATTTTTGGCATAGCTCATGGAAATCCTAGTTCTTGAAAGGTGTCTTGTTATTTGAGATAAGGTCTTGTGGGACACCGTAGTGTCAAATGAGGTAGTTCAGGATGCATTTGGAGATTTGATCCCCTATGATGTAGGTCATCGAGATGGCCTTTAACCACTTTGTAAAGTACTCTATTGCAGTGATAATGAACTTGTTTCCATTAGATGGGGTGGGAGTGATTTTTCCAATGAGATCAAGCCCCCATTGTGAAAAGGGCCAAGGTGTTATAATCAGTTGGAGCTCTTGAGCCAGTGCATGGATGAGTTCCCCATGTTGTTGACATTGCAAACATCTTCAGACATAATCATGAGATTCCTTCTCCATCGTAGGCCAGTAATACCATGTCCTTAGTAATTTCTTAATCAAGGTCATACCACTAGAATGAAAACCAAAAATAGCATCTTGTACCCCATCTAAAGTAGTCAAAGCTTCCTCGAGGTTAAGGCATCTCAAAAGGGTTCCTTTGATACTTCTATGGTACAAGGTGTCTCCTAAGATAAAAGAATGGGATAACTTCTTAATAAAGGTTCTTTTGAGGTTGGGGGTGATGTCAGCAAGGAGGACTCTTATTTTTAGGTAGGTGTATATGTCATGGTAGCAAGGATCATCAGGACTAATTATTTCACACACAAACTCATAATCTAGTACCTCAAAAGCTGGTATGAGAAGCTGCTCGATCAAGAATTCATGTTTATGGATGTTGCATGGAATATCTAGTAATGATCCAATTATTTCCATAGCGCTAGTCACTCTATTGTTTACCCTCAATATTTTCTCAAATGTGATGTTGATGAAGAATTCCTTAAAATCCTCCACCAGTTCCTTGTAGAGGGTAAGATTGTCATCCTTTGTTTGGTATTCATCATTGACCTAGTTGATAATTAACTGAGTCCACATAAACCTTAAGTGCCATGATTTTCCACTATACTACAATTCAGAGTTCTATGACCAAAGCCTCATATTCTACAATGTTGTTTGTACAAGGGAAAGATAGCCTGTACGACTTTGGGATGCAACCCGCTTGTGGTGTGATAAAGAGGATTCTTGCTCCTGATCCATGTTGGGTATATGAATCATCAAAATATACTTTCCAATAATCTATTGCACTTAGATTGAAGATTGAATCATCAAGAAATTTTGATACCAATGGATTCTCTGAAGATATAGGTGCCTCAGCTAGTTGATCTACAATTTCCTGTCCTTTGATGGACTTTTGCTCCACATACTCAATATCATATTCTGTCAAGATCATGACCCATTTAGCCATTCATCTTGTGAGCATTTCCTTATAGAGTAAATACTTGAGAGGGTCTATTTTGGTGATGAGTTTTATTTGATGAGCAAGCCTTTAGTGTCTAAACTTCTATGCGAAAAACACTATTGCAAGACAAGCTTTCTTAATGAAACTATAGTTTAGCTCGTGTCCTACCAAGGTTCTGAACATTGATATACTAAATGACTCTTTCTTTCCCTATTTCATCATATTGTGCCAGAAGCAGGCCAAGGGCTACTATTGTAGCTAATATGCAGAGGATGAGTGGTTTGTTCTGGATTGATGGCATGTGGAATGGTAGTGTTAGTAAGTATGCCTTGATTTTATTGAAGGCTTGGTCAAATTTCTCATCCCACTTGTATGTTACCCCCTTGTCAAGTAGATGAGAATATGGGACAACTTTATCTACTAACTATGCTATGAATTTGTGAATGGATTGCAGCCTTCCCTGCAAGCCCCTTAACTGCTTCAATGCTTGTGGCACCTCCATTTCAAGAATTTCTTTGAATTTGGAGGGTCTATCTTGATTCCCCTCATTGATACAATATACCAAAGAATTTTTCCTGATTGTACACTGAAGACACATTTCTTAGAAATGGGTTGTACCTTATATTCTCCTAGTCTATCAAAGATAGATCCCAGTGCTACTATGTGATCTCAACACTTTTTTGATTTGGCTAGTATGTCATCCACATAGTCTTCTATAGATTTGTTAATCATGTCATGGAAGATCATTGTCATATCTCTTTGGTATGTAGCTCCAATGTTCTTTAACCCAAATGGCATCATGTTCCAACAGTCGGTGCCCCATGGACAAGTGAAATCTATCTTATGTTGATCATATTTGGCTATCATAATCTGATTGTACCCTAAAAATCCATCCATCAATCATAGCATTTTGTGCCCTGCTATTAGATCTACAATCATGTCCATGTTGGGAAGAGGAAAATCATCCTTAGGGAATGCTTTATTCAGGTCCTTGAAGTCTATACAAATACGGATGCCCCTAATGAGCTTAGAAATAGTTACAAGGTTGGAAACCTATTTAGGATAGTTAATGGGTTGTATGAAGCTAGTGTTAAGGAGTTTTTGTAATTCAAGTTTCACTAATAATGTGATCTACAGGTGAATCTTTCTCCACTTCTGTCTTATTGGTTTTTCCCCTAGATAGACCACTCTAGATGATGAACCACTACCTTTGGATCAAGGTCAGGCATGTTAGCATAATTCCATGCAAAATTTATTTTCCTTTCTTTGAGAAATGCATTCAAAATTTCCTATTCCTCGATCAAAAGTGACTCTATATAGAAAGTGATGTGTGGTATCTCTTTAGTTCCTAGATTGACTTGGTTGTATTTTTTTGCCAGTACTGTTGATTTTTCCTGATGGATGGCACAAAGGGGAAGATTGAATCCTTCATTCTTTGGTGCCTCAAAGATGTTTTCTTTTAAAGGAACAAGACAATTGAGAGGGGGGGTGAATCAATTGTCACCAAATTTAAACATAAAGATAACAAAAAGAAAAATCAACACAATGAACAACAGATTTTACATGGAAAACCCAGTAAGGGAGAAACCATGGTGAGGATTAACTCATGTTATAAAGTAGTTCCAAAACTAAATACAAAAGGATCATTACCAAAGGACTCACTATCCAGATACAAAAGCTCACTACTTCCAAAGAGGACTCATTGTCCAGGAACAAAGGGTCACTACCTACAAAAAGGCTTGAAAAAATAGAAGTGGCTTCACAGCCATAATGAACTACTAAGAGAACACTTAACAAGTGTTGATTCAGTTCTAGTGATGCTCAATAAACTAACTTAACACACTTCATCATCTTCACACTTCTTCACATTCACAACTTCGCAATACACCACACACCCCAATCATCAAAATTGTCCAACACACACACACACACACACACACACACACACACACACACACATACACACACACATATATATGACTCATTCACAAGCATCAATTAGGTCAGCCGAATTAGATGCAATCTTCATTCACCAAAAATAAACTGTCAACTTTAAGCATATACAGACTTTCCAAAAGCAATCCAAGCATATAAAACTACATCATGGTAGTATGGACCAAAGATAGACCACACATATATCCACATCATAAAATTAATCCATTACAAGTTCAACAATATATTAGGTCGATCAGGTATAGACTTAATAGAAAAACATGCAACATCAGAATAATGTCAATATGCCATATAAGCACCTATGCACATGAGATTATGAACATATATACTTCCAACATCCATAAAACATTTCCCTAAACCACAAGCAACAACAATCAATAGTGGAGGATTGTAGACCAAAATATCAAAGCATCATAACTACATACAAGTCTAGAATATCGAATCAATCAATGACTTAATCTTGTAGTTGCAACTAATACAACATGGTGACATCAATGACAACACAAGATCTATATAATAAGATTTTCTCCATTCTTTCAACAATTTGCCCCTTTTTCATTGATGGCAACATGTGCCAAAAATTTACAAAACTTCCTACAACATTTTCTCCCCTATCACCAGTATTCTCTCCCCTTTTACTGTTTTTCACATGACTCTCTCCTCCTTTGACATCAATGTCAAAGGGTGACAAAAAAAAGGATGTGGGTATGTGAAAGATCATGAGGGACCAAAAAGTGGCGATATGATGGGTATGTGTAGGGTATGTGGTTGATGACTTTTTTTTACCCAAAATTGATGAAATGAAAAGGGTTTTTAAAGGAGATTCTCAACTTTCCACCAATATGAATTTGCTTTACTTTCAATTTAATAAATAATTATTATTCATTTTCTAGTTGAATTACGACTAAAGTACTGATTTAAAGGTGGATTGAAAAATATTTATAGTTTTCAAATGGTATCACATTTTTTGAATCTAAAATATTCGTCACTTTCTATGCTTCACATACTATAAGATTAAGAAAAAAAATGAATTTCATAAAGTTTTGACCAAGTTAAAGTGGTAAGACATACAAGTTTTTTATATTTTTTTAAAGTTGTAATAAAAATTCATAATTAATTATTTACTTGGAAAAAAATTACAAAAACATGCATCAAATTGTGACATGAGTCACCTACTTATATCTAAAATCTTATAATAAAATATTATCATTTTATTGTGGTTAGGGTGTTCAGACAAACACCTACTTATTTTTCCCTTGAAATTTAAGTACTACTCCATTAAAATTTCAAATTTTCACCGAATAGATGTTTATTGTTTTTTAAATAAACCTAGTAGTTTAGAAACTACATTCAATTTTCTATAGATTCTATTCTTACATATTTTTGAAATAATATAGATAACTTATTAAAAAAATTATGTCAAGTTTCCTAACTCTAATTTTTTTGAATTTTCATTGCCACTTAAGGGCTTATTTTTTCTATGATGATCCTGCACATACCCATGTAAATGTATGTACGTGGTGATAATGTATATGAAAAGGAATTCCAATCCCCATTTTGAACATTCAAGTTAAAATAACGCGTTTTACCTAAAAAAATTTCTTGTGCCTTTCTTGTATGGTCGAAAGAATCCTCTTCCAATCAAACACTACTGAACCCATTCTTGTACTTATACTATCTAATAAATACAACAATGTAAATGGGGATGTCTAGTCCAAAGACACACACTATTGATCACAATCTTTTTCATTAGAAAATATTCCAGAGAGATGATCCAACCAAACCTCAATAATCTCTTTCACCAACCAACAAGTTTTAACCAGGTCTTCCCTCTGTCTCTGAGTAATCAAAAAATCTACTTTCAATTCACCGACTCTTATTCTTTGTTTTCCATTTTTGTCTTTGAAGATGAAGAATTCAAAACTCTTTCCAATACTATTTATCTCAGATTCAATGGCTTCAATCTTGCTTCTAAAATTGTCAACAATTGCAGGCCATTAGAGACAATACCTGTAGATGTTAGATATTTCCTTAATGCATTCTCTTGTCTCATTAATGTATTTGGATAACATTTTTTTGGCTTTGGAACATCTTCTCTCAATCATAGCTTCAAACTTATGTCCTTCATGTCCTTCCAGCAATACTCTTTCTTAAATAACTTCTACTAAATCATCTAGTAATATGTCAGACACATCTGAAATTGTAATACCATTTTTGAGAAAATAATCAATCAACACATCATCAATTTTAAGTCTCTTGATTGGAGAGCTGGAACACCACATTTCACCAACCTTCTTCATATCACCTTTATCTAACACTATTTGAATATCCTATTGATCAAATTTAGATTCAGGCATAAATTCTTCTTCATTCTTCTTTTCTTTCAAGATAATGATGAAATATTTTGTGAAAACTTTTCTCTTTTTAGATTCCAGAGGGGACCCACCAATGACAAATTCTAACTCTTTCTTTCTAGAAGAGGAACCCTCTTCAAACTGACTAGGTACTAACACACCAGAGAACAGATTCATTTGCATACACTTGCTTTATCATCCATAGATTCAAAATACCTATAAACTTTCTTTCCAACAGGGATATTAGATTCCCACTTAACATTCTCTCTTGCTGGTAGAGAGCTCAAAAAGTAAAATACCAAACATATGAGTAGAGACCCAAACCAAAATGGATAACCCTCGACCAATGACATTCATACATTCTCAATTAGGTTTTCCATAATAAGGCTTACTGTAGGATTGATAATAGTGTTTATCAATAAAGCTCGGGAGTCTTTGTTGACACCAATAAGTTACTCCACATCTCTGTATTTCATGGTTTTCTTCCTAGGGAGGTCACTAATACTCCACAAACCAATAATAGCTTCAATTGCCTCCTTCATGAGGGTATGTGCAGGATCATGATGGGACAAAAAGTTGTGATATGATGGGTATGTGTAGGGTATGTGGCTGACAACTTTTTTTTACCCAAAATTGATGAAACAAAAAGGGTTTTTAAAAGAGATTCTCAATTTTCCACCAATATAAATTATTCTTTACTTTGAATTTAATAAATAACTATTATTTATTTTCTATTTGAATTACAACTAAAGTCATGATTGATAGGCTAATTGAAAAACATCTATAGCTTTCAAATGGTATCACATTTTTTGAATCTAAAACATGCGACACATTCTATGCTTCACATACTATAATATTTAAAAAAAAAAAGAATTTCATGAATTTTTGACCAAGTTAAGGTGGTTAAACATATGAGTTTTTATATTTTTTAAAAGTTATAATAAAAAAATCATAATTAATTATTTAGTTGGAAAAAAATTACAAAAAAATATGCATCACATTGGGACATCAGTCCTCTAGTTATATCTCAAATCTTACAAAAAATATTATCATTTTATTGTGGTTAGGGTGGTCAGATAGACACCTACTTATTTTTTCCCTGAAATTTAAGGACTATTGCATTGAAATTTTAAATTTTCACCAAATAGATTTTTTTTCTTTAAATAAACCTAGTAGTTTAGAAAATACATTCAATTTTCTACATATTCCATTCTTACATATTTTTGAAATAATATAGATAACTTATTCAAAATTTTAAGTCGAGTTTCCTAACTCTAATTTTTTTGAATTTTTCGCCACTTAAGGACCTATTTTTTCCATGATAATCCTACACATACCCATTATCAAATAGGGTTTGTAAAAAATAATGTAGTCATCCTTTAAATGAATTAATAGAAAAAAGATAGATTCTTTATGTGTAAACCAGGGAAATTATCCCCATAAATTCATACCCAGGGTTTTTATGTTTTGTAAATCATTTTTCTTCAATCCTAATTCCATTCGCTTCATTTTATGTTGATCAAATTAATCCAACTCAACACCCTTCAGCCTCCGTGGAATATCACCACTTGATCCTTTGTCCATCATTGCACTTATCTTGCTTAAATTCTTTATTACTCAATCAAAAATTCTTCTTTATCCTTTTTTGTAAACTGAGAGATGAAATTGAAAAACTTCTATCTTTTATTCTTAATTATTCATAATGATTTCTCCAGATTACCTAAAAATCGCTCCAAATCACTTCAAGATCGCTTCACATTGTTCAAGACATTTTTCAAACTCTTCAATTGCACAAGTGATCAAAATAGGTTATAAATTTTTCTTTATACACCATCGTGTCTCCCTAATTCAAATTAAATGCAACAAACTTTAAAAAGTTGATAAAAACCCTATTTCTCTACACTAAGAAACCCTAATTTACTCCACAAATGAACATGCTTGCATATTTTCTTCAGGTTTCTTTTCCACAACCTTTGCCTATGCATTTCTTAAAACATATCTTCATGTCAACATCTGACATGCCATATATCTAGGGGGTTTGTACAATTTTCTGATAATGCTAGTTCTAATTTTTGGAGCAACTGTCTACACCAGATGAGGGCATAGATACATCTTTCATATTTGGCTCTTCTTTCTTCTTCCATATCTTGTTCATTTCTTGCTTAACCTCTTTCTTGTCAATTTTCTTCACTGGTTCGTTCTGCTTTACTAGATCATATTTCCTTCCCTTTTTACTTCTACAAACTCTTGAAATAGGTCTCAGTTTGTTGCACTTATAGTAGACAAAACTTTTCTAATTTCTTTGACCTCCATTTACTCTTGATCTGCATTGATTTTCTTTGTGACCAAGATTATTACATGTATAGCAATAGCCAACAAAATATTGATTCATTCCACATCCATTAAACCTATTTATCATCATCTGATTAATCATCCTCACCTAATATCTACATTTAATAGCTCTATGTCCAAATTTCTTGAATGAAAAACATTGTCTAGAGAAGGGACTAGAAAAATGATTCATTCTTCTTATGCATTTTGTTGCTTTGAGACCAGATTTATTACAATAAAAGTAAACACCATTGAAAGATGGGTACCTTTGAGAATTTGGTTGTGTAATAGGTGGTCTTCTAGCAAAGTTCCTTGGATTTAATTTTTGCTTCCCTTTATCTTGAGTCTTTTGATTATCTATAGGACTCCGCACAGCCTTAGAATTTTCACCTGCTTCATTTCCCAAGCCATCTTTGTCTTTAGAAGGTTTCTATCTTGCAATCAACTCTTCAAGTTTGGTGGAGCTTATCTTGAAATTATCTTCATAGATTTTTTTCTTTCTCTAGATCTACTTTTAGGTTCACCACTTCTTGTTCAAGCTTTGTGCATACATTAATCTTTCTTTGCACCACAATATTTAGACATTCTTCAATTCTTTTCTATTCCTATACTAGCACCTTCAATCTAGTAACCTTTTCATTAGCTTGTTTCAACTGCTCACTTACTTCTCTATGTCTTTCTTTGAAATTCCTCAATTTCTCTTTCAATTTTTGGACACATTCATTTGCCTCATCAAGATTTTCTTTCAAATCTTTGTTTTCACTTTTAGCCTTGTCAAGATCTTCAAGAGTAGCCTAGAGCTCTTCTTTGTCATCCATTTGTTCAATCTTTAGAATCTTCCTCAAGCTGTTAGGCTTCTTCGGAGGAACCAAACTCTAATACCGATTTTTGAAAGGCACAAGACAACTGAGAGGTGGGTTTAATCAATTATCACCAAATTTAAACACAAAACTTCAAACACTTATTAACTTTACAACCACTCAATTCTATTATTAAGCAAGAACATGAAATGAAAATAACAAAAAGAAAAATCAACACAATGAACACAAGATTTTACATGGAAAGCCCAATAAGGAAAAAACCACAGTGAGGATTAACTCATAATATATAGTAGTTCCAGAATTGAATACAAAAGGCTCATTGCCAAAGGGCACATTATCTGGATACAAAAGCTCACTACTTACTTTAGAGGACTCACTATCCAGGCACATAAGCTCACTACCTACAAAAAGGATTGCAAAAATAGAAGTGGTTTCACAGCTAGAATGAACTACCAAGAGAACACCTAACAAGTGTTGATTCAGTTTCAGTGATTCTTAATAAATTGACTTAACACACTTCATCATCTTTGCACTTCTTCACATTCACAACTTCGTAACACACCAGACACCCTAATCATCAAAATTGTCTAGCATTTGTATATCTGATTCATTTGCAATCATCAATTAGGTTGGCCTAATTAGATGTAATCTTCATTGACCAAAAATCAACTATCGACATTAAGCATATACAAAATCTTTCCAAAAGCAATCCAAGCATATATCACACTACATCATGTCAACATGGACCAAAGATAGATCACACATATATCTGCCTCATTAAATTAATCCATTACAACTTCAACAGTATATTAGGTCAGTTGGGGATAGACTTAATAGCAAAAAATGAAACATATGAATAATGTTGATATGCCATATGAGCACCTATACACATGATATTCTAAAGATATATACTTGCAACATCCATAAACAATTTCCCAAAACCACAAGTAGCAACAATCAACAGTGGAGAATTTTAGACCAAAATACTAGAGGATCATAACTACATACCGATTTAGAATATCGTATCAATCAATGACTTAATCTTGCAGTTGCAACCCATACAACATTGTGACATCAATGGCAACACAAAAGATGTATAATAAGATGATCTTCTTCATTATTCAAAAAAAATTCACCATCGGATACATCCTTTCTTTTTACTATTTTTGGGTCAAAAAGTGCTAGAGTGTGGTTTTCACTTACAGTCCTAGATGTTACTCTTAGATTTTCTATTTTTCAATTAACAGATTCAATCATTTCTTGATAGTATGCATGTGTGTCAAGCTTAATATCAAACCCTGGTTTATGATCTCCACATGGTAGAGTATCTTGTAGTCCCATGGATTTTTAGCTCAAGCCTCATTGTTTATGAATGTGTCTAAGAGCAGCGGTCCTCGTTGGTCGCATTCTATCACTTGGGGCTAGACAAGCTTCAATTTAGTTGTTTGGTTACTCGACTCGAAAGAAATGTTAGTGATCATAAAAAGGGAGGAATCCCCAAATGGCATGGGTAGGTCAGTGATGGTATCCTCATCACACACATCAATTATATTGAAGGTATAGTTATCTAGAGGTAGACCTGTGGATACCAGTAGGTGAGGAGAAGCTTTGAATTTTTTAATAGGGGTACCTTTGCCAAGAATGGTTATCTTTCTAGGGGTACATCCAAGGCCAAGATTCTTCATGCACTTCTTAGGAATAATAGGCTCTAATAGGCCCTTATCATTTTTCTTGAGCTTCTCATTTTTGTTGTAGCCCTAGTTAAAAATTAATTGAAGACCTTTGTTGCTTTCTTCCATGGGGAGATTTGGAATTAGCCTTTCATCTTGATATAATAGGCTTTATACATCTTTTTCATCTACCACCTCTTTACTTAGGTCTCCCCATTTTCTTATGGTAGTAGGTTCTGCTTTGAAGATCGAGATGTTGTTTCGATTAGTTGTGGGTTCCCATGGGATCTAGAAAACTGAGGTAACTCTCCTATCACAAAGGAACTCTTTAATTTTATGGTCTCCACACCCATTATCTTGGATTATAACCTTAATTTCTACGATGTCCTAAATGGGAGGTGTCTTTGTCTCTCAAGTGGGGGCTAGGGTGGATGGGTCTATATAAGGAGATGTGGGGCCTTCATCATTCTTCAGGACTTGGGGGATTTTATAATACTTGGCCTCCATATTTTTGCAATAATAGAATAGTTTATGATCGCCATGGACCGTGACTTCTTGGTTCTAATAAGGGAACTTAACACATTGATGGAATGTGGATGTGATAGCTTGCATCCCATGGATCTATGGGCACCCTGAGAAGATATTATAAGGGATTTCAAGGTCAAGGACTTGACAAGTAGTCTCCATGATTGATGGCCCTACTTGAATAGGGAGCTAAATGGTGCCTTGAGACACCCTTTCTTGATCATCATAAGCCCTGATAGTGATAAACTTACCTTTCTCAATGACATCTTCAGAGAATCCTAGATTCTTTATTATCTTTAGAGGACAAATATTCAAACCTACACCTCCATCCACCAAGACTCGTTTGAATTTATTCTTGTGGAATAAGACTTCAAGATGGAGTGCACAGTTGTGAGGTGGTTGGGTTGGGAGATTCTACTTAGAGAATGTTAGGAGATGTGGTGTAGTGATATGTCTAATCATAGCTTGGAACTAGTCTACATCAAGATTTGTTGGGATGGAGGATGTAGTAGTGCCTTTTCTAGGATTTATCTATGTCAAGGCAAGATTTTTAGTAACTCCATAATGGAAATCTAGGTAGGGGTCCTTTTTAGTTGATCTAGGACATTATAACCATTAGGGATTGATTTCAGATTGGTGACTAGTGCCTTGGGTGGTGCTGAAGGTCCTAGAATGGTATTTTTTCTGCTATGTGTGGTGACTCTACACTTGGCTCTAGTCCCTTTGATATTGACAACTACTACCCACTCATCCAAGGATGCAACAACCTGGTCATAAACATGGTTCACAACATTGTACTTTCCATTATCATTATTGTTTCTTTTATTGTGATCGAGCATTGGATTCATGTATATTTTAAGATCTTGATTCCCTATGGGTTGTTCAATGGTTATGGTCTTGTCATCAATGAGATCTTGGATCATATTTTTAAGTCACATGCAATTGGTTGTCATGTGTCCCTTTATTTTGTGAAAATCATAGAGATGTTTCTCGTTATACCATGATGGTTTAACCTAAGGCTCTTGATAATTTTCATAAACAATGATTTTGATGATATTTTCTTGTACTAGCTATTGCATGATAGATTCCATTGGTTCCTCAAGTGGTGTTTATGTTTGTTTAGGGGGATATCTATTCTTTTGGGGTCATCCCCCTTGAGCATTTAGGTTGTTGACCATTTGATTGTTGGGTTGTTGTGACGATGGGTTGGCTTTTGTGTTTTTTTGGGTATTCACTTGTGATTGTTGATAAGTTTGTGTATTATGCCTTGGAGCACTAATAATAACTTTTTCATTGAAAAAACCATCGTTAGTGACATTCTTGTTCTTTGCCCATGTACGAGGTTTTTCATTATAACTTGTTGATGTTCGATTGTCTTGATATGTGGGTGTACCCCCTTGTTCTATAAGGGATCTTTCGATGTTGAGTACCTTGGGAATCAATTTCTCATAGGTTGCTATGCATTGCATTTTCAAATGAAAAGAAAAGGTCCCTTCAAGGTTGGAGATGATAGTACCAATTTGCTGCTCTTTTTCCATATCCCACTTGCTCCTATTCACCTTGGATTGCCATTGTTGCAATAAGGATGTGAGCGTTTCTCCCTTGTCTTGTTTTATACCGGACAATTCTTCAAAGCTCATGTCCATGCCTATGTTAAATGAGTACTTTTGTATGAATAAGTCCACAATTTCTTGAAACTTTTTAATTCCAGAGGAAGGTGGGAGAACCATTCCATTGCTAGACTAGCCAAACTCCGAGGGAAGAGTCACATTAGATAAGAATCGGCATATGCAACTTCCATATAGTGTACATGGAATTCCTTGATGTGATCTTTAAGATTATCGGTCCCACGATATTTGTCAAATTTTGGTATCTAAAATCCTTGTGGGAATGGAACCATCGCAATTCTTTTGTTAAATGGATAGGGGCACAAATTCCCTTGTGATTTTTTTGTGTTTCCTGATTGTATGTCCAACACTTGTTGTGAGAGCAGTAAATAGTTTGTGTGAAAAAATCATTTTGTGGATTTGGTGGTGGGATGAATGTGTTTTGTCTTGGAGGGTTGACTTGCATCTTTGTGTTCAGGGAAGTTGGTTGCATGTGTTCGTAGGACATTGTTGTTAGTTTTTTTGTGCAAGCAACACTTGTTGGTATGCCTATAGTTGTTGTTGTGCCAACAACACTTTTGGTTGGTCTTGTTGTTGTTGTGCCAACAATGCTTGTTGTTGGGATTGTAGTTGAGCTGCTTGTTGTTGTACTTGGTATTGTTGCAAGGCTTTCTTATAAGCTTGTTGTTGTAACAAGACTTGTGCTTGGGCTTGTCATGCTTGGTATTGAGCTTGTTCCTATGCTTGAGATTTTTGAGTAGCTTGTGCAGCTTATGTGGCTTGTGTGACTCATGTAGCCTGTTATTATTGTAGTAAACCTTTTTCTAATGCTTGGGTAGCCTGTTGTGCTTGTTTTCCAACTTGTTGTTCTTGTGTTTGTTGTGTAGCTTATTGTGTTTCTTGTGCATATTGTTGCACTGCTTGTGTGGCTTGTTGTGCCTGTGCTTATTGTGCAGCTTGTGCAACTTGTTGTGTATCTTGTTGAGCTTGTAATTGTTTGAGTTCCATTTGATATGCTTGTTTGGATACTTGTAATGCGATGTTGTATTTATTTTCCATATTTGGATTTTGGTTATGGAGGTGGTGGATTCAATGGAATGGTGTGAGATGGTGTGATGAGAGTTTGTTGGGTTGGTTGTTAAGGTGTTTGAGTGATGAAAAGGGTTTGAGTGGTAGATGGTATGGTTGATGTGCTAGGTCATTGAGAGACTACATTTTGGAGAGTTTGGGGTGTTGTAGATTGAGTGATGATTTTTTGAGATATTTGGATTGGTGCCACTTGGTGTTGTGATATCAATGGCATGCATGGAGGATTTGTTATGGTTGATGTGTTCATTTGACTTGTGATTGGTGGATTGATTTGATTTGATTGATTTTGGATTGGTATGTTGGATAAAGGGGGTTTCCCTATACCTTGGATTGGAGTGGATGTTGATGTCAAAAGAGGGAATAATAGGAAGATTGGTTGTGTTTTCGCTTGCAAAAGTGATGATGATGCATCAAAGGTTCCTCCTTTTCCAAATAAACCCACCTGTCCTTGTGATGTCATGGGGAGAGAGGCTTGTTTATTAACAAAATATGTTGGGGATGCGGAGAAGGTGGATGAATTGTTGGTGTCATGAAAAATGAGAGTGGGACGTATGAATGTTTTGGGTCTTGTGAGATGGTGTTAGGCATACCCAAGATTGTGTTTGCATCTATGTTTTGGTTGTTTACAAGGGGATTTGTTTGAAGAGTTTGGAGTAATGAACTCCCCTTGGTAATCATGGGTTGACTTGGAGCATGAGATGATGTTGGTTGTATGATGGGTCGGAAGATGTTTGGGAAGGAAGGTGTGAACAATATTGGTGGCATATTCCCAAGAGGTCATTCCACAATAGTTCTTACATCAGAATTGGAAGGGATTTTAGCCCCTTTCTTTGCTAATGCTAACATGTATTGTGTGGGATTTAGTCTAATAACTATGTTGAAAATCTTGTGTGTTTCAAAATTTTGGACTATCTTAATTATTTTGTCTTGGGTCATCCCTTGAAAGTTGTTGGTGGAGTCCTCCACTTGAAAACCTCCCTCTTGAGGATTTTGAGGTATTTGAGGAGGATTGAGTGGAAGGTCAATGGATATCCTAGGGTTGAATTCTATTTTATTTTGACTCAAATCACTTGAATTGGATGTTTCTATGTTTTTCTCCATGATCTTCTTGTGTTATGACCTTGTTTGGTCCATAAAATTAGGATCAAATTTTAGGAGTATGGGAGAGGGATCTCTAACTCAATTGGTTGATCTAAAATTTAGATACAAAAAATCAAATCTAGGATGTTAAGGATCAAATGATGGTGGTGTGATGAAGGATGAATGATATGAATGTCTAAACTTTTAAGAAATTTGGAGGAATACTAGAGTTTGGGATGTTTTGGATTTTGATTTTGATTTGGTTTGATTTGGATAATGGACTTATAGATCCCAATATGTTAGATGTTATCTTGGAATAAACTTTTCCACAAGGGTGATAATTTAACTAAATGTATGAGGAAGGATTCATCCACACACACTTAACCAAACAAAGTGATTTTTATTTTTATTGAAGGATTTACCAAAATTCTAGTATGTGATTTTTCCAAGGTTCTAAAAGTTGTTTGTGAAATGGTATTTGATTGATGTTTGGGATGGATGAAGGTGTTTATTTGAGCCTAGATGAACCTACAGAGACTTTGTTTACAATATCAAGGTTTTGAAGAACATGTTATGCCTCTAGAACTTTTCAACCCTATGTGAGAAACTCAAAATGTTGGAAAAGACCTAGATTTTGACAATAACAGAAGGAATACAAGTTTGGATTGTTTCTTAAAGAAAATTTGTAAAATTTGTAGACCAATCTATCTTTGACTTCGTAAAGTGTTGAAAGATGTTTCTTGAGAGCCTTTGGACTAAGATGCTTATGACGACTGATAGACTTTGGTTTTGGGATTTTGACTTTGTGGGAAATCATTTGAACAAACACATATGTGGGTTTCAATTATATTTTATCTTGATTAAATCGATTCTTTTCACCACATCAACACTTCTTTCTTAGCTTTCAAACTGAATGTCTATGTCTCAATTCCTTTTCTTTCCATAAGATCCATTATGTGAAAATGAAAGAATCAAGGGAATAGTTTTCATAAGTTGAATTTAGAGAGAGAAATTTGAGATATGGGCCCAAATATTTAGAAGCCTCTAAGGATAGAATCCCTATGGACAAGCAGTAATATGTGGACTTTTCAAGGGTATTTTCTCTTTCTAAAGGGTTTGAAATTTTGATGGCTTGTTGAATGTTTGTTTCAAAGTTTTGAGATTTCAAGAAAATTTTTTGACTAACTCACAAATTGTACAACCCTAGTATACAAAATACAATATTTTTTAAGTCCCCACTTGGATTTTTCCAAACATTAAGAAAAAGTGAATAGCTAGAGATTTGGCGACACTAACTCCCCTCCACAACAAACACTTCTCGAGACCACCAAATCTAAAAATCCTCAAAATGCGAAGATCAAAAGGATTTATTTTGTTTCTACTTTGAATAGTACAACTATGGGGTGGCTTCAGAACGACCATTCTTGCACCAAAAAATAGTAAGTATTTTGGCTTATAAACAAATTGGTTCTTAGTATAGGTCATCAGAGACATGGCACCTTGCAAGTCTCTAACAAGCTACTAAAGGATTTAATAAATCCTACTAGGGGCTCTTATACTTTCTACAATATTACCCCATTCTAAAAGCTATTGCATGAATAAGGCCTACATACCATGAGGAATTGACAGTTTAGTCTTATCCATTTATATACTGACCCGAGTGAAAAAACCGGTTGGAGTCACCTTCGAGTTGTTCTTAGGAAGGCCCCTCTAAAGGTGAACAAAAGAAAAGGAGTACACTTGTAGTTTGACCACCTAGTTCATGTAAAGCACAAGGAGGGAACAAAAAATGTCTCTTCCTCACACTAGCATGATTATTCAATTTTAAAACCAAATTTGAAATGTGTGGGTAATTTTTTAAACAACCAATCTCACTAGAATGCTTTTGACTCTCAAGATCACCAGATATTGTGAGAGAAGTGCATACACATTCAAATGACATGAATTGCAAAAAATATTACAAGATAATTAAAGCACAAGTTCTTTTTAAACCTCAAAGCAATGGGTATGTGTAGAATCATGATGGGCCAAAAAGTGGCGATATGATGGGTATGTGTAGGGTATGTGGTTGACGACTTTTTTTTACCCAAAATTGATGAAACAAAAAGGGTTTTTAAAGGAGATTCTTATCTTTCCACCAATATAAATTATGTTTTTCTTTGAATTTAATCAATAATTATTAGTCATTTTCTATTTGAATTTCGACTAAAGTCTTGATTGATAGGCTAATTGAAAAACATCTATAACTTTCAAAAGTATCACATTTTTTGAATCCAAAACATGTGTCGCATTCTATGTTTCACATACTATAGGATTAGAAAAAATAAAATTGAATTTCATGAATTTTTGACCAAGTTAAGGTGGTCAAACAACGAAGTTTTATATTTTTAAAAGTTGTAATAAAATTCATAATTAATTATTTTCTTGGAAAAAATTAATAAAAATATTCATCACGCCGGACATGAGTCCTCTACTTATATCTAAAATATTATAAAAAAATATTATCATTTTATTGTGGTTAGGTTATTCAGACAGACACCTACTTCTTATTGTTTCCTTGAAATTTAAGTACTAATGCATTGAAATTTCAAATTTTCACCAAATTGATTTTCTTTTAAAATAAACCTAATTGTTTAGAAAAAAAAATTCAATTTTATACAGATTCTATTCTTACACATTTTTGAAATAATATAGATAACTTATTCAAATTTTTACGTCAAGTTGCCTAACTCTGATTTTTCTAAATATTTTGCCACTTAAGGGCCTATTTTTTCCATGACGATCATGCACTTACCCCAATGGTGAGTTCCTTTTAAGCACCAAAAACCAAGTGTGAAGTTTTTTGTTCAATTTTATCCCAAAATCAAAGTCTAATGAGCTTCTAATGCTCAATTTTAGCCCAAGTTTGAAAAAAACCAATCATAGATTAATTTTAAATCCAAATTGAAATAGGTGGCCTAAAACAAAGAAAAAAAGCAATTGGATGCTCTATAATATTACAATAAGCATTTAAAAATGTTTTTTAAGTTAAAGTTCAAGGCCCCCTTTCAACTCAAAAATTCTCTAAAGATTATTTTCTACACTTCAATTTTGGAAGTTCCTTGTGCAAACGAAATCCCTCCTCCCCCCAGCAAGATAAAAAAAGACAATTATGCAAGGATCAAGTTATTTAACTAAAGTTGTTTTAAGCATTTAACTTCAAATAATAGAAATTTTATTAATGAAAATACTAATGATTTTTTGAACTAATAAATGAAACATTAATAAGAATACTAGTTTTCACATACTTTAAAGGATACCTACTTTCCACAGACTTTAAAGCATTAATAAGAACCCTGATTTCTGCTAATTTAAAATGATCACATTAAAAATTCAATTCATTCAAATTACCATTGACTATCATACATTAGCCTATGCATGAATCAATGATGAACACTAGTACTAGACCTGCCACACATCTCAAAGCTACTTCACCATTATTCTTCCTCTTTACAATGTACCCTATCCATAAAGCTAAAAACAATAAAGGAAAAAAAAAATCCACACGTTAAAAACTAACCTTTTATAGGCACAAAAGATTAGGAAGATAACCCATCTGCTTAAGATATGAATTTTCTTGATAGAAAATATCATAACTAGTGAATCTTACTACTACAATAACAATGATTTTTAAGAAGTTAGGTATTGTTCAGTAATTTTAATTGAGCCACTAAATAGTTATTGTAGAGCATGTAAGGCCTTCTCGGGTAAAAGAGAGATATTTTGATTGTTTTCTACCAAATGGGATGAGACATAGTGTGCACAGACTCATAACAAGTAGGTTGCATATCATAATATCTTATAAATCTATTGGAATTAAATGCAAGATCTTGGTGGTGTTTCTGGAGAAAGGCATTAGTCAATGTGCATTAAAGAAAAAATAGCCAAATTATTAAGCACAATGTAAAATCTAGGCAGGAAACACGTCACACCCTTTTTAAAAATAGATATTCCTTTATACTTAACTCAATGCCAATATATTTGTATCCCATGCTCGATGGATTTAATTTGGTAGTAGACTGTGACGCAAAGATTCAGTGTACCACAAGAAACATCTACAAGCTTACACAAGCAATGTACGTGTGTGAGATAAATGCATAGAACTAGGATTGGGAAATGCACATTTTGCTTCCTCTAGAATGGCTTACAGGCAATGTTTGAATTCTTTGAATTGAGTGAATGATGTGTCTTTTTTGTGAAATCAGGGGTAAGAAAGATAGATTTAGCTAATCACATAGATTGCACACATTTTTTGTTGTCAATACACTCGATTGGACTTGGTTCGATCAATTGCAAAGCTCAAATAAAACTGAATGTGTTACCAGTTTTTATGGATATAGAAACACAAGGATGAATAGAGAAAGGCACTATTTGGTGCCAACGGATCTATAGTTGGTCCATCAATGCATATTTCATTCATTTGTTCCTATGTAAGGCCACGGTACGAAGGTTGGACACATTGAAATAATATTATAAACCCGCACTCAACTTAAATGCATGCACTATTAGCAAGAACATGATAGATGTTACTATAGCATGTAAAAGTTTCTTCAAGCTTGCAAAATATTTATGAAACCCCTACACAATAGGTGCATGAATCGAGTCAATGACCTATATTCTACAGTCAAATAAACAAAGGAAAATACATGTGAAAATAGAGATTACATAGATTTCTTAAATATAGGTATGTGCAGAATCATGATGGGCCAAAAAGTGGTGATATGATGGGTATGTGGTTGATGACTTTTTTTAACCAAAAATTGATGAAATGAAAAGGTTTTTAGAGGAGATTCTCAGATTTCCACCAATATAAATTATGCTTTACTTTCAATTTAATAACTAATTATTATTCATTTTCTATTTGAATTATGACTAAAGTCCTGATTGATAGGCTGATTGAAAAACATCTATAGCTTTCAAACGGTATCACATTTTTTGAATCTGAAACATGTGTCACATTCTATACTTCACATACTATAGTGATTAAAAAAAAAGAGTTTAATTTCATGAAGTTTTGACTAAGTTAAGGTGGTTAGACATACGAGCTTTTATATTTTTAAAATTTGTAATAAAAAAATAATAATTAATTATTTACTTGGAAAAAAATTATAAAAAAATATGCATCACATCGGGACATGAGTCCTCTACTTATATCTAAAATATTATAAAAAAATATTATTATTTTATTGTGGTTAGGGTGGTCAAACACACACCTACTTCTTATTTTTTCCTTGAAATTTAAGTACTACTACATTGAAATTTCAAATTTTCACCAAATAGATTTTTATTTATTTTTAAATAAACCTAGTAGTTTAGAAACTAATTTCAATTTGCTACAGATTTTATTCTTACATATTTTTGAAATAATATAGATAACTTATTCAAATTTTTATGTCAAGTTGCCTAACTCTAATTTTTCTGAATTTTTTGCCACTTAAGAGCTTGTTTTTTCTATGATGATCCTGCACATACCCATATAATATCACCTATCATTTCAAGAGACACAAAGCATTAGCAAATAGATATGTGGCACAGTTATTTTTTGAACTATGGAAATGAGTTGTAAAGCAACCTATTGAACACAATCATATATATTATATTCAATCACATATTCAATATTGTAATAGATTAGAATAAACCTTGTTCTTTCAACGACAATAAAAATGTTAGCATAACCAAAGCTCCACGAAGATTGGATTAAAAGAAGCATGGTGGGCACCAAATGTAAGTACAAATCTTCAAAATTCTTAAACATTAACATAACATTAGTATGAGTTAGTTTAAACCAAGCAAATAAAATGCTCCTATGAGATATTAAAACATACTTAATAATACAAACAAAACAACAAAGGATGAAAGAAACTAATTGAAAGCATATAACAAGCATGTGCAAACCTTATCCCATAGGGGGAGTGGTGCTCCTTTGATGTGGAAAGGATGCCCTTTCCCACCCCCTTTGATAAGCTTCCAAAATGATCAACAAAATGTGATGAAGATGCAAATATGAGTGATCAAGTGCAAGACGAATGTGCCTATAGTGGGAGTGCTAAGATTGTGGATGATTTTCAAGAAGTGCCATGTATTTATAGATTAAAGGGTTGAAAAGTGGAGAGATGAGAGGAATGTGGGACTAAAGGAGATTCAATAAGATTGTGACGCTTGTCACAAATCTAATGGGTGAAGTTGGAGCACATTTTGGAGAATGTGCATAGTTAATGCATGTGGTTGAGGATTTGAGAGGTGTATCTTGAGAGATTAATGCACTTCTAAGAGGCATTAAATGAATGTGGTTGAGATGTTTTGGATGGAATTTTTTTGGGCAAGAAAGTCAAATAATATGGAGTTAATGAAGGAATATTCCCTTAGAATGTGCCTTTGTGAGGGAAAATGAGATAATTAGTTAATTAAAAGAAATGATTTTCATGTGCAAGTTGGTTAGTTAATCAGGGTTTTAGGTTTGACCTAGGTTGATTCAAAAGCTAGAGGATGGGTAATGATGACTAGGGGCTAATTAATTTAGATTAATTAACTTGAAGAAATTAGGGGATTTGACATCTAAATTAATTTGATTTATTAAATCAGATGAGAAGACTTTTAGGAATTTAATTAAATACATTGATTTATTTAATCAAATATGATGCACATTAGTGAATTAATCTAATAAATTACTCTATTTGATTAATAGAGGAAATGATGTTAATTGGTCAGATTTATATGCATAATGTCAATATTATTTGAGTGTCTTCAAATGTCTCTTAGTTTTGGTTTTTCATAACAAGACTTAGTGGATGAACTTTGTCATATGAAATCCACAAGGGATTCATCTAACATGTCAAATTCATCACTACTAAAAGGCTTAAGGGTTAGGTTAACTTGGAAAGAGAGGTTTGAAATAGTCAAATAACTAAACTTTCTCCAAGTGGTTTAGGAGTTGGGTCTTGCTTTTGGTTTCATTTTCTAATGTACATATGCAATGTAATCTAATCTGAATGAACTATGAAATAATGCTAAAATTCAAAAGTGCACAAATCTAATTCTATCCACAATTTCAATGAATGTAAACATGTTATTTTTAATGATTTGAATGTAAATAGAAAGACAATAACAACAAATAGAAAATCAAAAGTAGTGAATTTAACTCTGTGAAATGTAGTTAAAATTTTGCATTGGGAATGATTCACCCAAGGTGGTGAATGGGTCCCAATAGAGATTTTTTTTTCAAAATTTTCTAAATTTTTTGGTTGATTTTTGTATTTTTTATGTTGTTTGAGCTAGATCCTAAGTGTAAATGTAGATTTTGTTTGATTTTCAGTGATATGAGATGCAAAAATTCAAGCTATATGAGCTTTCACTAATAGAAAATTGAAAAGCCTGGAGTACAAATTAACCAATGCAAGTCCTA
Source organism: Sequoia sempervirens (assembly GCA_007258455.2). Taxonomy (NCBI): domain Eukaryota; kingdom Viridiplantae; phylum Streptophyta; class Pinopsida; order Cupressales; family Cupressaceae; genus Sequoia; species Sequoia sempervirens. The sequence continues at coordinate 201,626,436 of VDFB02047230.1, read as the reverse complement.
ATGCAATGTTAATGCAAGAAAAATCTAGGATGAAAATGAACTCCAAATCAGAAAATGAAATGCTCTAAATGTAGGTTCACAAATATGAAATGATAGATTTGTGGGATGGTGTTCTCATATGGTTTTGGTCATAGAGCATACCCACCATTCCAATTTCATTCAAGTGTATCCCTAAAGATCTCAATGCAAAAGAGAAAGAAATCTTGTAATAGGTTGTCCTAGGGACTTAATGAAAATTACTAAGGGGTTCACCACCAAGTTTAAACTTTTAAAGGATAATGAAATGTAAGATGAAATGTAAAACCCTAATTGAATGCAAAGACCTACAAAATGACATAGAAAAGTGTATAAAAAAAATAGAAAGTTGTAAAACAAAATGTGTGCACATGGAAAATTTGGAGATGACCTAGATGAGATCTGAAATGCTAAAAATTTTGACTTTTTTCCCTAGTGGGACTCATTTGCACCATTTTGGGTGAATCAATCCTAGTTCTAGATTTTTGCACAGGAGTCCATTTTAGGAAAAAGGATATTTGAATCTCCAAATAGATTTAAAAACACCTACAATTGGACTCATTCACCACTCTTGGTGAATCGGTCCAATTCCGCTTTTTTGGGAATTTAAAGTTTTGATATGCACTTCAACACTTGCTCTCTTCTCCCAACCTAAGTTCTAGATCTGAATATGTGAAAAACATCCACAAAATAGAATGTAAACTTGATTTTATAATGGGGGTTTCCCTTGGTCAAACCCCTAGTTTGGTAATTATGCCTTATTGGAAATAATGAAATATGCATGCAAACCCTAGCCTTAAGTGTGTTTAAGACTAAGAAATTTGAAACATGATGCAATCCTATTATAATGTGCAAGAACAAGATGCATAGATGAAAAATGAATACTGCAAGAATCACTTTAGGAGATCTCTAATCACCATAAATGAATCTAAAAAATGTGTAAAACTTCCTTAGGCTAAATGTAGAGTGACAATGGACAATGGAATCACTTGGAAAAAAAGTCCTTTGGCTTGGCATGATCACTAATTGTATCTCCCCAACCTAGAATTCTTCATGATTCACCATAGAAAACCATTATCAACCCTTGAAAATGCTATATCTTGAATAAAAGTGAGCTTGAAGACATTTAAAAATGCATTAATGCTACTCCAAGGCTTCAACTTTACTTTCTTTTGAAACTTGATTACTTTTTCTTGAAGACTCTTGATACTTGTCTCTTGAATTTTCTCTTGAAAATGATTTCTCAAATTGCAATGATGGATTTGTGGGATGGTGTTGTCATATAGGTTTGTTCATAGACCATACCCACACTTCTAATTTCATTCACGGCTAACCCTGAAGATCTCAATGCAAAAGAGAAATAAATCTTGTAATAGGGTTGTCCTAGGGGCTGAATGCAACTTACTAAGTGGTTCACCACCAAGTTTAAACTTGGAAAAGATAATGAAATGAAAGATGAAATGTAAAACCCTAATTGAATGTAAAGACATACAAAATGACCTAGAAAAGTGTATAAAACAAAATAGAAAGTTGTAAAACAAAATGTGTACACCTGGAAAATCTAGAGATGACTTGGATGAGCTCTGAAATGTTGAAATTTTTGACTTTTTTCCCTAGTGGGACTCATTCGCCATTCTAGGTGAATCAATCCCCATTCTGAATTTCTACACGGGAGTTTGTGAATAGGAAAAAGGGTATATAAATCTGCAAACATATCTGAAAAACGCCTATAGTAGGACTTGTAAAACACTTTTCCTTGCCTTAGCTTTTTGATCTTCGACCTCTTTTTATTTTTGGCTTTTGAAATGTCTAGGTTTATATACGGTTGGTTAGAGAGAAGAGCAATATTCCATGTGGTGGTTGCATGGCTTTCTCATATCATTTTTCTTTTTGGAGGAGTGCTTGGGACACACGTCAATTTATCAAAAGTTTTCTCCAAAAGGTTTTTCAGAAATCATAAGATCTCCGCCTGCATGACGTGCCATCTCTCTGAGGATTGTGCTTGATAATATATTTTGGGGGATCTAAATTAGAGTTTTCTACCCTTTACTTTCTAGGTTTTTTGTGAATGAAAGTTTGGAGTTGGTTCCTTGAGGTAATGTAGTTGGTCAATGGACCCCTTTTTTTGTTGCCAAAATGTTCTTAGGATTTGATCATCTACAAGCCTACATCTTTGCTAAATATCTAAAAGAGATAAATGCAATAGCTAAGAATCAATGAGAAAATATTTTTGCGGCCTAACCAAGGATCCACAATCAAATTACAAGCTATCAAGTGACAACATTTGGCAGTAATTACTTCTGTGTTGAGGTGGTGTTTTATTCTTCTGGCGGCTATATAACTAGAGCAACGACATAATGAAGGGTTAGATTCCAAGTAACATTTTTTTGAAAAATAAAAGTTTCTTTAGTTTTCTTAGGATTGTTAGAGTTATTTTCATAAACAAGTTGTAGAACTACTTTATTCCGGCACGTTATATCTATTAAGGTTTAAACTATTGTCAATTTTTTTACCGACCTCTTTTTTAAAGTTCATTTGATAATTAAAGCACAAACTATTGAGGAGGATTTATTGAGACTGTGCATGTATGGCCTTTTTCAAGGTTTCTTTCTTTATATATTGTCATTTTGAATGAAACAATTTGTCTTGTAAGTTGAATCTAGATAGTTTAATTAGTGGATTTCTATGTTGTATGCTTGTATTGCATAATAGTAACTTAGGAAAACTGGACTATGTCATTAGACTTCTATGCTTTTCTGAAAGTTGTTATTTTATTGTACTATGATGTATTAGGAGATAGAGGTCATGTGATTTTTGAGATATTGTTATGGTAATCATAAGAATTATTTATGTTTGATTGGACCTTGATGAACATTACCTATGGAAATATTTGAAAGTCTGCACTGTGCTTGAAGTTAGCCTTTGTTTTTCGTTCTCTTTCCATCAATGAAGGGTTGTGGCATTCTGTATCTATTTATATCACTCATAGGAATTATTTGGGTTTGAAATGTTGTAAAATATTTGATGTTTACATTTCCTTCTCCCGTTATCTCAAAACCCCTAAAGAAAAGCCAACTTTCTATAAAAATCCTGGAGGTATTCATTGAGACGTAATTTGTCCCCCATCGCTGAATTTTTCGTAAGACTATCACAGAGGCACAAACTTTGATGATCAATAGTTCATTTTTTAGCATGCCTGGTGGGACAATAATTTTTTCAAATGCTTGATTAGAAGTCAGAAATATTTCTTGGATCAGGCTAAGGAAGGAAACTGGAATTTCATGTCCAGAGTCTAAACAAGAGCATCTTCGAGAGGTCACTTCCAATACTCTTAGTTACCTTCCTCGACCCCTAGAAGGAGAAGACTTATAGGTTTTGTGTCACTTGTAAGGAGAAATAGAGTAAGAAGTAAGATCCCAATATCTAGAAATTTATCTACTCCACCTACATGATTAAATTTCCAAATTAGAATACTTGTATATCCAATCTACAAAAACCTTTTCTCTATGGCTCACGTACCCCCTACTCCTAGGAACTTCATAACATGGGATAGTGGTAGTCCTCTAAGACCACCCATACCCCTAGATGTATGTCCTACCATACCCACTAATGCCCTCAATGCTATTCCTAAATTCTCCTAAGAATATTTTAAAACCCCTTATGAACACCTGTAAGATATAGCGAAGGTATGTAGGGTACATAGTATAGCAAAGGAAAATATCACTCTGAGGCTCTTGGCTGCATCTTTCAAAGGAAAATCCCAATACTAGTACCGATCTTGGGTATGTGCAAGATCATCATGGAAAAAATAGGCCCTTAAGTGGTAAAAAATTCAGAAAAATCAGAGTTAGGCAACTTGACGTAAAAATTTGAATAAGTTATCTATATTATTTCAAAAATATGTAAGAATAGAATCTATAGAAAATTGAATGTAGTTTCTAAACTACTAGGTTTATTTAAAAAATCTATTTGGTGAAAATTTGAAATTTCAATGTAGTAGTAATTAAATTTCAAGGAAAAAAGAAGTAGGTGTCTGTCTCACCACCCTAACCACAATGAAATGATAATATTTTTTATAATATATTAAATATAAGTAGAGGAATCATGTCTAGATGTGATGCATATTTTTTTTGTAATTTTTTTTCAAGTAAATAATTAATTATGAATTTTTAATCACAACTTTTAAAAAATATAAAAACTCGTATGTCTGACCACCTTAACTTGGTCAAAACTTCATGAAATTTATTTTTTATTTTTTTAATCCTATAGTAAGCAAAGTATATAATGTGATGCATGTTTTGAATTCAAAAAATGTGATACCGTTTGAAAGCTATAGATGTTTTTCAATCATCTTATCAATCAACACTTTAATAGTATTTCAAATAGAAAATGAATAATAATTATTTATTAAATTCAAAGTAAAACATAATTTATATTGGTGGAAAGTTGAGAATCTCCTTTAAAAACCTTTTTCGTTTCAACAATTTTGGTTAAAAAAAAGTCATCAGCCACATCCCCATAATATCACCACTTTTTTACCCATCATGATCTACACATACCCTCTTTGGCTTCAGGTTCTATCATCTCTTGGGACCAGCTTGGAGACCATCTATATGAATGCTTCTTAGAGAAGGGAGACCATTCCTCATTGCTACAACAATTGATCACCATCAAAAGATCTCCTCATGAGGCCATGGGAGACTTCAACACCCAATTCCACAAGACTTGGAAAAGGATTCATGTGACTGCTTGACCTCAGATTGCCATGGCATTCATGTTCTATCTGAAGGCTTTTAATCCTAACATCACAGTCATGATAACTTCGATGGAAGGAGATATCTTACTTGAAACTTATGAGGTGGCGGTGCACGTGGAAAATAGTCTAATCAATATCAGGAATCTCCCACCATGACCCGCTATGCCTATGTTCACAGAGCTTATTAGAACATCTCGAGAAGAAGCTTCTCCTAGTACTTCCACTACACAATCGACTACGAATGTGCCACAATCCATGTATGTGTATCTTGCTACACAAAGAAATACATCGAGCTCCAACTCAGTTATGATGGATATCAATGACATAAATAGTCTCATGAGAACTTTTTCTAGTGAGCTGGCTATGATAAAATTGCAACAGGTGATGGCCCCAAAGACAAGCATTCAAGCCTATGGTGGGAGTAGGCCATCCTATTAACAAAACACATATAAGGTGTTTTCCTAAGGAGGAGGACAATAGATGATGCCTGTGAATTAGATAATTTTGGTGACCATGCCGCTTCAAACAATAAAAGATAGCTAGAGCAATGAAATAATCCTAGGCTAGAACAATTTGGCCAAAGAAGAGAACATATGGTGCTTCCCATGCAGTGATAGCCACATGCCCCAAAATTGCTTGTAGAGGAGCATGCAACAAAGGATAGTGGAAAAAAGAGGGAAAGGTGTACCTCCAAATATAGATGAATACAGATCTTCCAAAATGGATAATGCTCATTTTAGAGCACAGATGCAAGGGATTTCCTTGGAGCAAGAGGTAGGAATTACACCCAACTAGGCGCTATTCATATGGATGGAGGTAGAAGACATGGTATTTGTGAGTGAAGCTCCCACGACTAGTGCTCCACAAGTGCAGTTAGATTATAACATGAGGTCCAAAAGAAGGCTCACTGGTGAATATGTGCAACAACCTCTGCCACGACCCCAGTTGCATCAACCATTGTCACAAGTGAAGTAGTCCTTACCAATTATCATCCAACCTATCTCATAATCGCATAATATATCGCAACCTACAAAAAGGATGAGTGAAATGTCAAGCCTAGCCATGTCAAAAAGTTTTCTTCTAGAAACAAGAGAGATAACATTGTTTAAGCCCAAGGCCCAAGGGGTCAAGATGCTTAACGTGGTCAAGCAATTGAAGAAGGCACCCACCAATGTACCATTGTGTACGTCATATCTATTCCTGAACAAAAAAAATTGCTTCAGGAACAATTGAAGAAAGAAGAGCAGATGCCTCAAAAAAGAGTGGTTCCTATATGTGATTAGAGGAGAGGCAAGGTACCCTTGTCAGAACCTCAAGTGCCAAGAGTTGCAGCATATGCAAATGACGTTGGAGATGTAAAATAGAAAGAGGTAAGTAGGACAAAGCCCAAACCTTTCTTTTTAACACTTATTGTGGGAGATAAGCTTTTGCATAATAATATGATCGATTTGGGAACTAGTATGACTATCATGCCAAAACAAGTGGTGGATTCCTTTTAGTTAAAGTATGAACCTCTTGAATAAGGAATCATGCAATTGGATGGGAAGAAGGTTCTGACCATGGGCCAAATAAAAATACTTGTCCTTGACTCTTATCTCCTATCCAAGCCAAACAGTCACGCAAGAAGTAGTAGTGATAGACACTCCACCAGTCTTCAGAATGTGTCTATTAAGATATTTCATCACCAAGCTCGGTGGATACTTAGCATCTCATATTTAGAACCAAGTAGGGGGTGAAAATGAAGATTTTTTCTGAATCTTTACATCCTAAACATACTACAAACAATGCAATCTTATGCTTTGAAGCTGCACATACTTCCATTTCTCAACAGGAGAAATATTATGTCAAAATACTAGAAGACGAAGAAGATAATAGTGAGCGGACTCCCAAAGAAGAAGTTTTTCTCAACCAATTCATTGATTTTGATCCATTCAAAAATTTCCATGCGACATGATTAGGCACCTATGTAATTTTTGACAAAGATCAAACTTTTCTAAAACCTGTGAAGGATCGGGAGAAATTTGATGACCTGTCTGATAATCACCTATGGACCCTATATTTTGATGGTGCCAAGTGTAAAGACGGCTTTGAGGCAGGCATCTGATTACTATCCCTGATGGGATTTGAAACTCTCAGAGCTTATAATTTTCTATTTTCAAGGTTGAATAATGATGTTGAATATGAGGGTTTGGTCCATGGTCTAATCCTTGTTGAAAAAATGGGTGTAAAGAGAGTACAATTTTTTGAAGATTCAAAGCTAGTGGTGAGCCAAGTCTACAGCCAAGCAACTGCAAAGAACACACGAATGAAGTCATATAGACATCGAATTTGGGATCTTATTGAGAATTTTGAAGCCTTCAACATACAAGTTATTTGTCGATCTTAGAATAGTGTCGTTGATTGGATGGCATTTGTTGGGTCACAATTTGAACCAGTTTCTTACTCCACCAAGAAAAATGTAGTGCAAGTTTTCATCTGACCCTCAATTCCCAACAATGATGGAAATTGGTAGGATTTTTATGATGACACTCAAATCGCTACCTTCGTACAAGAGGAATGGACCTCGATGATTCACCCCTAGGATTTGATTTCTTTGAAGGTCAAGTCATCCAGTTGAAAGGGAGCAAGCTTCATAGAGGTTTGATTTCTCTCAAACACCTTTTTGATTGTGAAGATACTAAAAATGGCAAGCGAAGGTTCACTGCAGATGAAAGAGATTATAAAGAGCTTGATGTTGGAAGCAACATAAATCTGGAGGTTAGAAAAGAAGTCCCTCAAAGAGATAAAGAAAGATTAAGGGATTTGTGCTATGAGTATGATGGAATCATGGCATGGACCTATGATGATCTAAGAGGATATGACCTAGGTATAATTCAGCACACTATTGATTTGGAGGAAGGGTCCAAGCCCATCTAACAAAAGCAAAGGCCAGTCAACCCAAAGGTTTAAGCCTTGATGGTGCAAGAGCTCACCAAGTTGGTCAAATCAAGAATCATATATTCGATCAAACATTCCACTCGAGTGCCAAATTTGGTACCCGTCTGAAAGAAGAATGGGGATATCAGACTTTGCATTGATTTTTGGGACTTGAAAAAGGCCTCCTTGAAGGACCATTACCCCTTGCTGTCAATGGAGAAAATTCTATAGATAGTAGCTGGATCTGAAATGTTGTCACTACTTGATGGCTTTCCAAGATATAACCAGGTATATGTAAAGGAAAGTGAACAACACAAGATGATGTACACAACTAAGTGGGGAACATTTACATATGCCAAGATGTGGTTCATACTATCAAATGTTGGTGCAACTTTTCAACAAGCAATGGATATCGCTTTGAAAGGTTTAATCAACCTAACTATCTTGACATACATGGATGACCTAACAGTATTTTCAAAATCAAAGGATGATCATTTTGATCATCTAGAAAGCCTTCTAGAAATGCCAACATTTTTTATTTCTTTAAACCCTAAGAAATGTGTCTTTGGAGTACCTCAAGGTAAGTTGCTTGAATTTGTAGTATCTAAAGATGGGATAGAAATAGATCCCGAAATGGTTAGATCTATAATAGAATTACCCCTACCATTAAACTAGAAAGGACTTCAGTCATTTCTGGGGAAAATTAATTTCATTAGCAGGTTCATATCATACTTTTCCAATATTGTGAGGCCTATCACATTAATACTTAAAATGAAACTATTTTTCAAATGGACCTCCAAAGGAAACAAATATTTTTAGCAAATAACGATAGCAATTTCTACCACTCTAGTCTTGGTTAATTCAAAATTTTCCAAAGATTTAAGTACTTTATGTATATAGTGGCCAGGATAGTATAGCTTCGGTGCTTACTTAGAAAAGTGATCAGAATGACAAAGAACATCATGTTTCTTTTGATTCAAAAACATTAAAGGGCTATGAGGTTAGGTACAACTTTGTGGGAAAACAAGATTTTTCCATAGTGAAAAGTTTGAAAAAATTTTGACACTTGGTGTTGGACAACAAGATCACTATCCTTGTAGCGCATGCCAATGTGTGGGAATATATTACAAAAGGTGAGATCACTGTAAAAAGAGAAAATTGGATCACTAAGATCCTATAATATGATGTGGAGATCAAACCAACCAAAATGGTTCGGGGAAGAGGCCTGTGTGAATACATTGCACAGGAAACAAGTCTTGCGTTTGAAAAGGAAATTGATCAAGTCTACTGGAACCGATTCGAGTCTGACCAATCTTGGATGGTTGATTGAACTTAGTATATGCAAAAGGGATATTACTCAACCAACCTTCCTTTCAATAAAAGGAGATACTACCGATTGCAAGGTGCTAGGTATGTATTAATCAAGGATGTATTATTCAAGAGAAATTATGATGGTATGTGGCTCGCGCCCACAAAAGGATATGAAAATCACAGTAAAACCTTTCCTGGGAATTGGACATTCCAACAAGTGACTTATATCTTTCTATGGACGTTCATTTTACTTGTCAAACCAGGGGACGTAGACTTTAAATGGTGCGGCAAAATATATGCACTAGGAACTAGTTTTGGTCAAATCTTAGCAGAAATAATACTGGAAATAAATTCTATCTAAGCCACAGAATGGTAATGTAAAATTCTTTAACTCAACTATGATAGAAACCATAACAACTATGACTGAAACACAAACTATGAACCAGCCTTACACTACAGGAACAATCACTGGGATGGACTCTCTATGCTACAGGAGCACTATAAGACTGAGTTTGTATGAAAACTTCAAAGATGAAAGCTAATCTGAAGATCAACAGAAAATAACAACTAACTAACTAGCTACATATACTTACTAAGTGGGACCCCTTAGCAAGCATCTATTTATTACACAGATGCTAAACTTAGAACTTCATCGAACTTTATTCATGAAAACAGAATGGTGTACATTGGTTTGTTGATGTGGAAACTAACAATAAACTCTATCTTTGATCATACAGATTATGTTTCTCATTATCATACTGACTCTTACATGATATCTGCTATTACTATGCTTCTAACTTACTAACTATCATCTCTTACTCATTCTAACTATTCTCTCTTCTGTCTCTCTCGCGCAGGAGGAGAACTTTATTTATAAATAGGAGAGCAACTAACTAACTAACCCTATCAAAGAAAGATGTGGAAGTGAAGTATATCCATGAATCAAGGAATAGACTTCATAATGAATTTATGCGTTCAACCCAATTTGGAGAGAATCTAGCGCTCCACTCTTTCTAGATTCACTATCATTAAAATTCTTTCCCATAGTTTCGGTCAAAGAGTCTTCGCCGGAGCTTCCTCGAAGTCGTGTAGGAAATGGACTTTACTGCAAGGCTGAGATTGACTGCGCTTGACTCAATCATTCTTCAACAACCTGTGAAACAAAAGGTAATAGATGCGAAAGAAAAGGCGTATGGTACATACACGATATCTATTCATTAATCGTGCATATTTTAAATCTACTTCATCATTCAAAAACTGTATATAATATACCAGCCATTTTAGGGAGTCAATGGGCAATAAATGCAATCAAGTCAACACCATGAGCTGCAGGAATATGAAAGTATTATGCTACAAGATATCCCCATAAAGGGTTTCAGCAAAGTTTAAACAGCCATGAAATAACAAAAGTAAAGACATTAAAAGTTTATCATAACATCCAAATTATGAGCATATTTTAAGCTCATCACTGCCCCCTACTTAGCCCAATGCTGGTCCTCCAGCATTAACTTTCATGGTGGTTTCTCTTAAGTTAGCGGTGGCTAAATGACTCTAGAATGGATGTCCAAACTTGTAATAGAATCCTCTGAAATCCCGACACCTTTCATATCTTCGGTCTTCTAATTCATTGTTAAGATTTGTAGCCTGGTGAGGATACAGGGGCCACATTAGCACAGGGGGTCTGAATGTCAGTGGTAGCCACAGTTCAAATCTTGTTTGAAGTCCCAATTGAATATATCTGTTGGTTCGTTTGAGAGCTACTGTAAAATTCAGGGGACCATGTGGTTCTGACTTTTTTAACCCAACAGTTAATCTCCCCCATCTTTTCTCATTTCTAGTATATGCTAATCTCCAAAACGAATATTGTTGTGCCTGGAATTCATCATATACTTGCTTTCTGATATCAAATATTTTCTCTCTGGCTGAAACATTATTAATACCATATGTTAGAGCAAACCAATCTTTCAACATTGCATGTGGGTTTGAACTTTGAGAGCGTAATGGGATAGGCTCTGTTTTCTCAGCTTCCTCATATGTTTCCCACTGCCTACCATAATTCACCTCATTTGTTGCCCATGACATAAATGCTCTCAAATGAATATCACCAATGTATAGAAGAGGATTCCATTCTGTTTCAAATGGTATTAAGAAGCCATGCAAATAGAATTCACATAGAGAATTCCTTAACCAGTTAGGGGCTGCTTGGTATGCTTCATAAAACTCTTTAGCAGTGTGAATTATAGGGTCTTGGTTTTTGGAAATTCTCATCAATTGAAACCATAAAAAACTGTTCTTTAAGGCACAGAGCATAAACTCTGGGTGGCAGTCTACATTCCATAATCTGACTAGTTACTTTTAACATTTCGTCCAATTTTGCTTTCAGCTTAGCAATTTCTTATTTTTGACTTTCAATTTTCTTTTTCAATTTATTCTTTTCTATTTCCCATAAACTTTGTTGTATGTCAGTTTGGGCTATGTGTTGAAAAGTCAGAGTTTGTAATGTAACTGTTTCCCAATTATCTTTAACATATTCTAGAAACTCAATTAAAAATGTCCTCCTATACACAACAATGGCTTTACAAATTGCAGGGTGAAATACAACTTCACTAGGCACATTCAATTGTTCAATCTGTTCTTGCTCTTGCTGCAAGATAAATTCTTCCTGTTGCTGTGGTGGAGAAGTCTGTGCTTCCTCTGAAAATTGCATAGCAGAAATAGCCAAATCATCAAGATTTGGTAACCCTTGCTCATTATACCCTATTTTTTGTGTCTCAACTTGTTCCTCTTCAGGAACGAACGAACTCTGAGCAGCATTCTTAGACTCATTTTGAGAAACATTAAATTCAGATTCAACAGACCCTTCTGAAATTACAATCACCTTAGGTTGCGGTGAAGCAGGGGAGGTCTTAGATTGTTTCCTTGTGGAAACCCTTCTTGGCACAGATGCGGCTATAGGAGGTGTTCCGGTAGCTTTTCTTTTTCTTGTTTGTTCAGAGGGCTCTGCCTTACCGGAGGATGACGGTGAACTGATAATAGCAACAGGTGTTGTTGTAGGAGAAACGGCTGCAGGGGAGGGTGCTACAGGAGAGGAGCATTGTCTTTTCTGAGAATGAGGGTCATATTTAGGGGACCCTTCTGCCTTTGTTTTTCCTTTCTCTCTCCTAGTGGCAGACCTAGTTTGTACCCTAATAGAGGATTCAGGTGCAAAAGGTGTAGGACTAGGTGCTACAGGAGTAGATGACCCTTGCCCTATTTCACAAGTAGATGCAATTTCTTTCTTCTTTCTTTGAGGTCATGGGGTAAGTACCCTAGGAGGTTGTGGTATTTGCAAACTCTTTCGGGCAACAAATTGTTGCCAGGAGAGAGGTGAGACGTCTCTCAAAGAGTGCTCAATCAATAATTTAATAAGGCCATGATGAGTGACAAAATTATCTTTCCCTTATTGAGTTCCGTGGGCACTTTGTTCTAAAAACTTTAACAAGAAATTCAAAACATTCACAACTAACCCATGCCTCATATGGCTTAATAATAAAATGATGGGAATGCAGGTAGGAAAAATGGCCTTCATAGGTTAAATACCTCATTATATAAGTGGCATACTCTGAATATGGAGGAGGCAGTGACACACGCTTGCATGCCTGCTTGGAGACTTCTAGAGGTCCATCAGCAGGCATTGAAAACTCAGCCCTTGCAGCTGCAACATCTGAAGAAAATTTTTCTCCAATAGCTGGGAGCCCAGTTACTTCTGCAATTATGTCTTCAGTTGCAACAACTGGTAGACCCCATACGGTGGCTTCCCCTTCAGAAAGTGTTCTCAAAAATTCTCCAGCAGCCTCCTCATCAAAATCATTTAAGCTCAAGAAATAATTTAACCATCCACAGAGGCTGAATGCGTGGACTATTTTTGGGTTTTACAGTAACAATTCATGAGCTATAGGCTCATGTCGCACCAACTGACCACCCATGTTTGTAGTTTTTCTTAGTTGAACTCAATTCCTTGCTGAAGATTCAAATTCTTTATTTCCCTTTCTGGTCTGGTTTTTCTTCTGTCGTGCCATCACATTTCTTTTTTTTTCTAAAAATGAGCTTTTTGAACAAGCAGTCTTAATCGTAGTTTACAAGAAAAACATGCATTAAAGAAGGATATGTGATCACATTTGGAAAGTACTAGAAAAGCATTAAAGAAAGGTTATTTGTGCAGTTATGGCAGCGGCGAAAAGACAGGTTTTAAAAGATGGATTACCCCACCCCTACTTAAAGTATGACATGTGTCCTCACATGTACTAAAGAACAGGTAGAGATTCAGGTAATAATGACCAGTACATGCATAGCAATAAATGAATAGAATGAAATAAATCAATATGTGATAAGAAAAGATATGGCGTACCTTTGATAATTGCACGTACGTGTGAAGAAAGATGACGGGGCTGCATGAATTGACAAGTGGGAAAGATATCTTAATTAAGGTTGATGCGGATAGATGAAGTGGATGGGTGATGTGGGCAGATGAAATGTATGAATGAAATGGATGGATGGGATGGATGGATGGAAGATAAATAATTGAGATAGGGGCGATAAATGAAAATGGAGAAAAGGGGGTTTTGTTAAAAAGAAAACCTTTATTATGGGCATGCTTTTTGAATACTACGGCAACGCTGTAGGAGAAAGGCTAAAGCCTTCAGCTGTAGGAAGAGTAGCGAGAGGAACCTGAATGAACTATTGCATGAATTCTTCCTTTGACACTGGTTTATGGTACAACCGGAGTCGGTGGCCATTGACTAGCAATTTAAAACGGACTAGATCAATTGTCACCAGCTGTACAGCTCCATTGTCGAACACATTTTCAACCTCATAGGGGCCAAGCCAGCGTGTTGTGAGCTTACCCTAGTTTTCTTGATATCTAGAATCATATAATAGGGCCCAATCTCCAACAAAAAATTTCCTGGTTTTGATGTGCTGATCATGCCATTTCTTTCTTTGTTGTTGGATTGCTTCTATGTGCTGTAGGGCGGCTTTTCTCATTTCGTCCAAAGCATTTAGCTGCAGGAGACGGTCCTTCTATGCTTCAGATAAGTCCATGTTGAGTTCAAGAGCTGTCCTCAAAGTTTTATGTTCAAATTCTATGGGTAACATAGCTGTTTTCCCATAAAGCAGCTCAAAATGTGTAAACCCAGTTGTTGTCTTCCATGTAGTCCTGTAAGCCCAAACTGCTTCAGGAAGTCTATTGCTCCAGTGTTTTCTATGGATCTGCACTATATTTGTGAGAATCGCCTCAATTTCTCTGTTTGTTACCTCCGCCTGACCATTGGCTTGAGGATGATAGGGGTTGGACTTCCTATGTTTGATCTTATAGTCATTCATTACTGCAGTGATCAGATTTGACGTAAACTGGGCTCCTTGATCAGTTACAAGCTCTCTGGGAACTCTAAATCTTGTGAAAATTTGTTCATACAAAAATTCAGCAACTTTGTTATCTCGGGCATGAGTCATAGCTTTTACCTCGACCTATTTTGTGACATAGTCCGTGCAAACTAGAATTTATGACTTTCCATTTGATGGTGGATTAATTGGTCCTACAAAATCCATTCCCCATTTATCAAAAGGGGTGACTATGATCTGCAGATATAATGGTATTTCATCTTATTTAGTTGGTCTTCCCATATGCTGGCATCTGTCACATTTCCTTGTATAGGCCACAGCATCCTTGTGTAATGTTGGCTAGTAGTACCATGTTGTAAGAACCTTCATTGCTATTCTTTTTGCTGCAAAATGCCCTCCACATGGTTCATCATGGCAAGCATGCAAGATATCATAAGTCTCATCTTCTCTTACACATATTCGCATTACTTGATCAGGTCCAGTATAGAACAGACAATTTGCGATCCAAAAAAGTTAAAACTTTTCTCTATCAACAACTTCTTTTCTTTTGGGGAAAAGTGAGTTGGTATTCTGTTTGCTGTTAGATAATTGGCAGTGTCTGCATACCATGGAGTTTGTGCAACAATAGAGAACAAGTGTTCATCAAGAAACCTATCATCAATAACTTCATGTTCATCTGGTGCAGTTGATTGAAGTCTTGATAAAAAGTCAGCTACAACATTAGCTCTTCCTAGTTTGTCAATGATTGTGATATCAAATTCTTGTAACAACAGGAGCCATCGTACCAACCTACCAGAAATGGCAAGTTTGTTCATCAGGTACTTGATTGCTGCATGGTCAGTATGAACGAATATCTGATAACCTATGACATAATGCCTAAATTTATTCAAAGCATACACTACTACAAGCAATTCCTTTTCTGTAATAGTATAGTTGAGCTCAGGACCTTGAAGATTTTTGCTGATAAAGTAGATAGCATGCTCAATTGAATTTTTTTTTTGACTTAAAATTGCTCCTATACCAAAATCAGATGCATCAGTATGTATGTGAAAAGGAAAATTCCATTTTGGTCCTTGAAGAACATGGGCTTTAGTAAGCAAGTCCTTTAGTTGTAGGAAGGATTTTTCACAGGCCTCTGTCCACTCAAATTGGGAATCCTTTGTTAACAAGGCATAAAGTGGGCTAGCAATTTTACTGAAGTCTTTTATAAACCTTCTATAATACCCTGCATGACCAAGAAAACTTATGACATCTTTTTGTTTTGCAGGAGTTTGTAAATTCAAAATAACTTCAATTTTAGTAGGGTCAACCTGAATTCCATTCTTTGAAATATGATGACCTAAAACAATACCTTCTTCCATCATCAGAAAACATTTTTCACTGTTTAGAGATAAATTTTTCTCTCTGCACCTTTTCAATACCTTTTCTAAATTCATCAGTGCTTCTTTAAATGTGACTTCATAGGTAGTGAAATCATCCATGTAAATTTCCATACATTCATGAGATATATCAGCAAAGATACTAATTACTACTCTCTAAAATGTTGCTGGTGCATTGCATAGACCAAAAGGCAAGACTAAATAAGACAATGTTCCCCATGGACAGGTAAAAGTGGTCTTATCTTGATCTTTAGGGGCTATTTTTATCTGATTGTACTCGTTGTAACTGTCCAAAAAGAAAAAATATATTTTTCTAGACAGTTAGTCTAGTACTTGGTCTACAAAAGGTAGTGGAAAGTGATCTTTTTTAGTGGCATTGTTCAATTCCCTGTAATCTACACACTCGCCATTTTCCTCCTTTCTTGGGAACAATGACTAATGGAGAAACCCATTGGCTGTCAGAAATTGGGTAAATAAAACAAGCATCAAGTAACTTTTGAAGTTCATTTTTCACTATTTCTCTAAGTGCTAGATTTACTCTTCTTTGAGGTTGTCTAACTGGTAAACAATCTTCTTTGATATATATCCTATGAGTACAAACTCGAGGATCTATTCCTTGCATGTCCCCATATTCCCATGCAAAAGCTTTATGCTGTTCTTGTAACATTTTTAATAAGTCAGCCTCTTGAGACTGTGACAACTTGCTATTAACATTCAAACAATGATCTGGAGACAATTCTATCTGCTTAGTGAGATTACTCATAGAATCAACAGGAAATGTTTGTACCTCTTGTGGAAGCAAGTTATGAAAAATTGTCGAAAGTTTAGGAAATGAACTCTCAGAATCTAGTTGCTGCAGGAAACATTGATGATGACTGCCACTTGGATCAGATGAACTACCCGTATCAGGGTTGAATTGCAAAATTTGAAAAAGCAAAGAATATTCACTCTGAAGTTGTGAGAATGGATCATTTTGAAGCATCATTAATTGAGCCAAAAAATTGGCTTCTTCAGTTTCTTCCCCCACATCTGGCCAAACAGGTTGGGACAAATCTGGTTGAGGTCTAGCAGGCGGATACAAGGCCAATTTCTTTGTGGACTACCCATCAAAAATGGTCATATCTCCAGAACGTCATCCTATAAAAGCATCAGCAGTTGCTAACCATGGTCTACCAAGGATAATTGGATACCCTCCTAAAGTTTCCTTAACTGATAATATTGTGAAATCAGCAGGATACTCCCAGGATTCAAGAGTGACAATTACATCTTCCACCATCCCATCAAGTTTAACTATGGAGCTGTCTACAAGCTGCAGAACTGTGGGTGTAAACCTAATGTTTGAAATATTCAAGGAGTCCATAGTATACTTTGTCATGACATTAATGGTAGCACCTAAATCAATCAAAATATTTTTTACAACTTGGCCATTTATATGTATCTGCACTACAAGACTTCCAGGGTCAATATACTTTGGAAAAACTACATTTCCCAACATTATATCAGCCAATTTCCCTAAGACATGAATTGTTTGGGGATCCTTTTTCTTCCGTCCAGGCTTCTTTAATAGCTTTTCTAAAAATGGGAACATCTTTAATAGCCTGAAATAAAGGGATTTGAATCTGTACATTCTTGAGCTGATCCAGAATGTCAAAAGTGGGTTCTTCTATGGATTTAGATTCAGTGCTTTGCAACCTACGAGGAAAAGGTTGTTTGTATTGTTTCTGCAAAATAGGTTCCAGAGAAACTGTATCGGGTATAGGCATATGCTCAGTAGGAATAGTAGGTTCAGTAGATTCTTTAAGGGGAGAATCTGGTATTTCAGTAATTAGAGGTGGTTTGGGAGCAGGTAAAGTAGTTCCAGACCTCAGATGGATGTCATTAACATTTAAGGCATAAGCTTGATATTGGTTGGCTTCAGCAAGATATGTAGATTCCTGTAGCTACTATTGTTGCTTATTATTGGGATTGGGAAACGGCTGAGCAGGCATAGGTGTTTGCTTCAGAGGGCCAGGATTTGTGGCAGTTGCTACAGGAGGTGGTATGAGGGCCTGTTGTTGTAGCTATGGAAGCTGCAGGAATCCAGGAGACTGGTTTTGCCATTGTTGAGGACCTCTCCATTGAAGATTTTGTTGCCAATTTCCTGAAGGTGGGGTCCATTGCCCTTGTGGCTGCTGCCAACCTCCTTGAGGAGATTGCCATTGTGGGGCTTGATAATTAGGCCAACTTGGTTGAGGTGGATTCCAGGGTGGTGGTGGTCCATATGCATGTTGCCATTGGTTATTATAGCCAGAATAAGGATTACCAAAAGTTAAAGGGTCTTGAGGCATAC
The DNA here is from genome assembly GCA_007258455.2 of Sequoia sempervirens. Lineage (NCBI taxonomy): Eukaryota > Viridiplantae > Streptophyta > Pinopsida > Cupressales > Cupressaceae > Sequoia > Sequoia sempervirens. The sequence continues at coordinate 201,608,351 of VDFB02047230.1, read as the reverse complement.
CTTGTCTTTGGGCCCATGGTCTCCTTTGCGCAACAAAGAAAACTTGTTCATCATCACCTTCTACTGGTTTGAAGTCAGTAGGCAGTTGCCTAGCTTCCAAATTAGCCACCATCTTACATCTGCAATCACGCTTCTTTTGTCTGCAGTATGGACAGAACTCAGCCAAAACTACCTCAGCTTCTGCATGTTTCTTCCAAGCTTGCATAGTATCCAGTTGTGTAGCCATATTATTAATGATGTCCTACTTAAAATCAGATAGCAAATTTGTGATCTCCATCCTCGAAACTCCACCAGAAGAAGACTTCCCCACTGTAGCATGATGACCTCGACCTTTCTTAACTATTGCTCGAGAGTAGTTAAGACATATTTTCTTTATATCATCCCAAGGCAGTTGAGTTATATCACCTCCTCCCATCAGGTCCAGGGCGTCAATATAGGAATCACTGATTCCCCTTAGAAAGAGTAGTTTCTAAGAGTCCTCATTGAGAGTATGGTTTGAGTTCCTTTTTAGTGAAAATAAAAACCTGGAAATATAATCTTCCAGACTTTCATCCTCCTTCTGTTGAATTTGGAATATGTCATCACCCTTGCTGGCACTCTTACAATATTCCTTATACTTTTCAAGGAATTTTGTCTGCATGGCTGCCCAACTATCTACAACACCTCTTCCCAGACTCATGAACCACCTGAGAGCTCCTTCCTTCAAGGTGGAAGGAAATAACTTTAGTTTATGAGCGTATGTGTTGTAGTCATAACTGCGACAGAGGACATCAAATTCAAATAGAAAAGTTTCTAGATCCTCCGTAACCAAGCCATAAAACTTTGGAAGCAAGGAAGAGGGAATTTTTTTAAGATTGTCGATATCTTGTTGAGGAACAATGGGAAACTCAAATTCAGGAGGTGGATTATTAGGTGGATTATTTGCCATAACTGGTTGCTGGAATAATAGAGCGAATGGATTTTCCTCAGGTTCATTATCAGCTGGGTCAAATGGTAGTTCAATAAATAGATTTTTAGGGAGGAACCTTCCCAGTGCATCTCTTCTTCTTCTATGCATGCAATACGGTGAGTGGTGGCTTGAAATTTTTTGAAATTTTTTGACTAACAGACTAAACTAATGCTGAAAATGACTTCTAACAGACTCCTAGCTAGACGCCATCCTCGACAATGGCACCAAAAATGGCTCGCACCCACAAAAGGATATGAAAATCATAGTAAAACCTTTCCTGGGAATTGGACATTCCAACAGGTGAATTATATCTTTCTATGGACATTCATTTTACTTGTCAAACCAGGGGACATAGACTTTAAATGGCGCGGCAAAATATATGCACTAGCAACTAGTTTTGGTCAAATCTTAGCAGAAATAATACTAGAAAGAAATTCTATCTAAGCCACAGAACTGTGATGCAAAATTCTTTAACTCAACTATGATAGAAACCATAACAACTATGACTGAAACACAAACTATGAACCAGCCTTATGCTGCAGGAACAGTCACAGGGATGGACTCTCTATGCTGCAGGAGCACTATAAGACTGAGTTTGTATGAAAACTTCAAAGATGAAAGCTAATCTGAAGATCAACAGAAAATAACAACTAACTAACTAGCTATAGATACTTACTAAGTGGGCCCCCTTAGCAAGCATCTACTGATTACACAGATGCTAAACTCAGAACTTCATCGAACTTTATTCATGAAAATAGAATGGTGTACATTGGTTTGTTGATGTGGAAACTAACAATAAACTCTGTCTTTGATCATACAGATTATGTTTCTCATTATCATACTGACTCTTACATGATATCTGCTATTACTATGCTTCTAACTTACTAACTATTATCTCTTACTCATTCTAACTATCCTCTCTTCTGTCTCTCTCGCACAGGAGAAATTTATTTATAAACAGGAGAGAAACTAACTAACTAACCCTATCAAAGAAAGACGTGGAAGTGAAGTATATCCCCGAATCAAGGAACAGACTTCATAATGAATTTATGCGTTCAACCCAATTTGGAGAGAATCTAGCGCTCCACTCTTTCCAGATTCACTATCATTAAAATTCTTTCTCATAGTTTTGGTCAAAGAGTCTTTGCCGGAGCTTCCTCGAAGTCGTGCAGGAAATGGACTTTACTGCAAGGCCGAGATCGGCTGCGCTTGACTCGATCATTCTTCAACAATTTGTGAAACAAAAGGTAACAGATGTGAAATAAAAGGCGTATTGCACATACACGATATCTATTCATTAATCACACATTTTAAATCTACTTTATCATTCAAAAACTGTATACGATATACAAACCATTTTAGGGAGTCAATGGGAAATAAATGCAATCAAGTCAACACCATGAGCTACAGGAATATGAAAGTATTATGCTACAGGATATCCCCATAAAATGTTTCAACAAAGTTTAAACAGCCATGAAATAGAAAAAGTAAAGAAATTAAAAGTTTATCATAACATCCAAATTATGAGCATATTTTAAGCTCATCAGTATGTTGCTATGATGTATTGACAGCCTACAGGTGGAAAGGGTTCTCAATGATTTACATCACAGTCCTAAGGGTAGACATTTTTCCTCCAAAATTACCACTTTGAAGATAATACTTGTAGGATATTACTGGCCCTCTATTTTTTTCGAAGCACATCTCCTAGTGCAGAAATGTACACAATGCCAATATTTTTTTGGCAAAAGAAAGAATGTCGCTCTACCCTTGACCCCGATTGTAACTGAAGAACCCTTTGCACAATGGGGTTTGGGTTTTATGAATATGATAAATCTTATTTCTAGTGTCTGACATAAGTGGATCCTTATGGCAAGTAATTATTTTACAAGATGGACAGAGGTTGTAGCCCTAAAGAATGCAACAGAAGGGGAAATTATTAATTTCCTTGAAGAAATAGTGGCCAAATTTGGCCCACCCAAAACCATCATATATGATAATGCTTGAGTTTTTGTTGGAAAATGCATGTCATATTTTTCTATCAGACATGGGAGTTTCCTTAAAATTTCATCAAATTATTACCCACAAAGGAATGGGTTAGTAAAATCCACCAATAAAAACCTAATTAGGTTAATTAAATGCATTGGGTTAGAACGACAAAGAGAATGTCACAAGCATTTACGAGTTTCCCTATGGGTGGAATAAATTACCCCCAAGAAGATTCTAAAGACTTCCTCTTATCAGTTGGTATACAAAAAAGAGGTAGTGATACCTATCTCCATAGAAATTCCCACTTTATAGCTACTAAAAGCCTTGGAGGTTGAAGAAAATGGGGGAATGGAAGTACAGATAGAAGAACTCCTTAGGCTAGAAGAAGATAGAGAAAAGGTCCATGGGGCTATGATCAATCGCCAACAGATAGTCAAGAGTTGGTTTGACAAAAATATTTCTAACCCAGAGTTCAAACAAGGGAGCCTAGTGCTAAAGTACTATGAGTGTACTACAAAACCAAGGCAACACCAAAAATTTGAAGCACTATGGAAAGGACCTTTCCAATTCAGCGCATGCAAAGAAAATACTGTGTACAAGCTTGAAGATATGGAAGGAAATGCTTTAGATATACTGGTTAACTATATTTATCCAAAAAAAATCCATTTAAGTGCACAATTCTTTGAAATTTTTTAACAATTATGTACCATATGTAAAAATTTTGTATATATTTCAAAATTTTGAAATAACACAACTAAAAGAAGAACACTAAAGAAATAAAAGCTTGTATTGTATTATATCTATAAATATTTTACATATAATGCAAGCCTAAGTCTCAGTTTTAAACATAAGGCTCTCTCGAGAAAACCCAAAAGGAGTTATGAAGTCAAAAGATCAAAAGGGGAGGCAACATGCAAAAATAGATAGAAAATGCCTCCAACCATCATCTAAGAAGCTGGAAAGGTGCATTATTGGTTCTTCTTCTTTTTCTTCCTTTTCTTTTCTTTGTCTGTTAGGTTGTAAAAGGAGGGGTTGGAAACATGACAGATGCAAACCCTACAAAGAAGGCTCCGAGCCTACTCATTGCGACTCTACACTAGGAAGTCAAAAAATTTCTTCCAAGGAAGCCCAAAAACCTATTCGATGCCATACTCTTGCAATAGAAAAGTGGCCACTAGTTGAGAGGAGTAGCGGTGCATCTCAACATCCATAGTGTAGAAATCAGAAAGAAAGGGTAACTAGGCTACATCTATGTTGAAGTCCACATGCCTGCGGAGGTCCATAGCACTTGGAATACCAAAACTAGGGATAGCCACTCACACTTTCTCTCAAAGCCCCTCAATCAATGAAGTATCAAACATCTCATGGAACAGTTCAATTATCATGGGTTTGGGTACATTCAAGTCCAAAAGAGAGGCCACGAACCGGGATAGCACATTGTAGTTCCTCTAAAGCTAATTCTTGTTGGTGATAATATTTGCACCAACCACCCACTTGAATGCAATCATCTTGAGAGGGTCACATTTCTTCACTAGGCACTTGATCTAGTCGTCAATAATTTCTCCCATGAAGCTATATTGTGGTCTCCTATGAAGAAGCCTAATGGGAGTGCCTAAGCCGACAGGCATTTCAATAAAGCAATAAATTATGGTAGAATGAAAATAAGCAGAATGCTAGCTAACTTAAAGAGACTATATGTTCAAATGAATTTTGAAAAAGGTGAACATGAAAACCCAACCAACGAAATTTCTATTTTTGGTTATATGGCAACAAATTTTTTTAAGACAAAAAAAATAGAGTAAGATAGATAAATCATATAGAGGATTAGATAGAATGTCCAAAAAAATAAATTTAGGTGTGGGAGTAAATACTCTCATACACCGATTGTTGACATGTGTCTTTTGCCATCATCAACGCCCACTAGCTTACTAATAAAAAAGGACATGGGTTAACACGCTAAAAACTTTGACAAATTAATGGTCATGTCTTTTTAGGGTGTACCTTGTATCACTTCCACATGTTCCATATAGCAAAGGCACATGCTTCAATGGTAGAAATTTATTTGTAAAAGAGGCGATGATGGGAATGTACTAATTCCATCCTCGCAACATTCTCAACATTCCAAAGGGATACAAATCTCATGTTCACACATATCGCCTCAGTGGCAGCATTTAATGGATTAATCATAATAGCATAGTCTTAACTACATGTACAAGCAAAGAATTAATTGCACTCAAAAGTGGGTTTTCCTTTTCAAGCGAATGGAAAATGACTATTTTTGTTAAAACAATTCTCTACAACTTCTAATAATAATCATGGAAGAACTCTCAACCTTTGGAAGACAAGCCATAGCTTCGGAATGATGAACTAGATATGCTAATGTTTTTGGGCCGAAGTCATTCACCATGGCCCAGGTTGCGGCCTTTCGAATTTTGTAAGAGGGTGTCGATCGATAAGCCTGTGAAAAGAGAGGCAGTGCAAGATATCGCTACAAAGTTTTTGACCCCAAGTTGTTGGTTAACCCCAAAAGTCTTAGAGAAGGTTCCCTTCAAAGAAAGGAAAACTATGGGTTGACCGAGGGTTTTCCATTTTGGCTCTAGGATTGTGGTTTAGCATAGTTCATGTTTCCTATTGTGCATCCATACCCAGATTTAGTCGATGCTTGTGCTAAAAGATTTGATAAGGAAATAGGGGTAATTCAAAATGACAGGATTAGGGTTATTATTTTTGCTCAAGCTATATGAGATATATTGTGCATCTCTATGTCTTGGGATGAGGAGCTCTTTGATGAAGAAAGGATTGATCTTTTCGTGGAAGAAAAGGCTAGAGAAACAAACTTTTATGAAGAAGAAACCAAGGAATAGCCAGACCAAGGTCATATCTCTTTCCCTCTTTCATACAAAAAATTCAAGAGGGAAACATAGTCAGTGTTCTTAATGTTGGCTTGGGTTTTTTTTCTTGACAAGGATGAACAGGTTCTTCCTTTTCAGTTTGGCTTAGCCTATATGCTAAAGACAGAAAAGATCCAAAGGTGCTATGATTTTTCTGAGATAATAGCTGGAAACATGTTGCTCTAGCTAAATACAAAACAGATTCTAAATTTAGGTATTCTTCTTTCTTGGCTCATCTAGTTTTACATTAGAATCATGAATGGCTGGGGAGAAATGTACCAGTGTCTAGGCTCAATGAAAGGGGCTATCTCCATCCAATTTCTATGTGGACCCATATACTTTCTAGAATGGGGGGATATTATTGGTTTGTAGATTATTTTTTGAGGCCAGTTATTCAAGAATTGTTGCCTCACCCTATTGGTTATTTCTCACTTGAAGTCTTGTGATGGATGAAGATATTGCTAAACTCAGTGGATTATTTCATAGGCACAAACTTCACATTTATCAGATTCCATGGCTTTCCTAATGAGTCTTTCCGACTCCCAAGATTTGTGACAGACAAAGTCTTCACATTAGAGGCATGCCACAAAGTGATTGTTGTTTCTAGGATCTATGATGTAGGAAGAAACAAAACAAAGTTGTATTCACTTCCCCTCAATATTGTTAATAGTCAAGTATCACTGACAAAGCGAATTAGTGAAGAGGAGCTTAGGGATCTATTGGCGGCCTTAGGTCTGGTCCTTATCTATGACAAGTGGGACTACAACCCACAAGGAATCTATAATGTAATACTTGAGGAGTGGGAATACTTTGAGAGAAGGAAGAATCTGACTCAGGAGAGCATTGAGGTGTACACTAAATTGAAATACATTCCTTTCAAGTGACCAGAATGGTTGAGTTTCTACACATAAAAGGTACTGTATGATAGGAACTTTCTGATAAGAAAACCTATTAATACACAGCTAAAGAAGAAGGGGTGGTTTGAGAGAAAGAAGGTAGACTTCTGGAGATTCCAATAGGAGTTGTGGTGCCTCAACCTACTTGTTGGATAGTTCTAGCTAGATGAAGAGTTTGACAAAATTTATGATAAGGAGGTTGACTTCAATAACAACAATTGAGAAACTAGTCATGAAGTTGATGAGTAAGAAGTTTTGTGTTGGGCTTCCTAGCCTCGAGAATCCAATAGCCAAAGGGATTCATGAGCCTTGTCCTCCTCCAGTGCCCAATGTCAAGGAAAGAGAGCCCGACAGTCTCTGAGAGCATCATCCGCTATGATCATCGAGGGCCAAGTGTTAGAGGGCTCGGTGGCTAGGAGATTTGGAAATGTTAGTTCTAGTCATAAGAAAATAAGGTAGGTCCAAGATCTAGGTGTATCTAAGATACTGGCCTGAGGAGAAGAAGAAGGAGAGTTTTCCTTACAAGATGTGCCAACTACTATAGTCCAGGTAAGTTTCGCTCCCTCTCTTCTTCCCGTTTTCCCATCCTTGGTTAATCCTTTTCCTCCTCTCATGGAAAGGAATTATCCATCCTTAGGCCCTAACCTGTTAGTTTTGAATACACTCCCTCTTTTTTTTAATGAACCCCCTAAAATTACCTCGTAGCCCAAATGAGCGGCATCCACCTTGGCTACTATTGATTCTTTGATTTCCCTATCATGGGCCCCTCCAAAAAGAGCTGAAACATCCATGCTAACTCCCACACCTGGCCCATCATCTTCCAAACAAACACCATTCCACCCAACCATGTCTCTTTTCACTCCTACTAGAAAATCCCACACTTAGTCTCAGCTTGGTATGCCACCCTTTTACATGATAATGTTCCCATTCACTTCATCGCATGCTCATACATCTAAGGTCTCCCCTTTTGTTACCCTTTTTTGGTTTTCCTCCTGGTGCCCCTATTGTAGCACAAAATGTTGATATTCCTCAAACCCTCCAGGATCATTTCAATGTGACCAAGTTGGCCTGACGAAATGCTAAATAGGGGCAGCTTTTGAAGGATGTCGAGTTGCTGACTACAAAGAAAATCAAGGCTTGCTATAATGAGCAAATAAATTCTCTCATGATTAGCACCATGACACTGCTTGTAGCAAAGCCCGAAGGGCAGATGCAAATGGAGGACTACAACATCTATACAACATTCCTAGATCTAAATGAAACTTGTCTGCATGACAAGGTAGTCTTGGCTAAGACCACCCAATAGGTAGTATATACATATTACGAAAAGCTAGGCAGGAGTTTAAAGAAGCGGGAGGAAGATTTAGTTAATGTGAGGGAAACAGTGGGTATATTGAAAATAGAAATCAAGGCCAAGGATGTTGAGTTGGCTCGTATAATACAGCTTCAAGGTAAGCAAGGGGAAACCTCAAAATTGCTCGAAGAAGCACAAAGCCAACAAGTTTGACTTCAAGCTAAAATTGAAAGACTAAAAGCTGACCTCACCATCCAACATTAGACCAACATGGAGTACAGAAGTGCTCATGAAAACCTATAGAAAAATTTGGATAGTTTCCAATCCCAAGCTTCTGATAGTGTCAGGAAAGCACGGGCAGAGGTAGAAAAATTAAAGCTAGAAACACAAGAAGCTATGTCTGCTTTGCAGACCCATGACCTGGTGATGAGAAGAATAAGCTCTAAACTAGAAAATTCTCTCAAAGAGAGAATTCAAGTAGAGGAGAATGCAAGAAACAAAGAGGTTCAACTTAGTCAGGAGCTAGCTATTGCACAGAAAGTTGGGTCACTCCCACTATTAAAAAGGTTGGTATCTTCACACTAGGAGTGGATTGCAGCTACAGTTCCTGTTCTCCAGCCTATTTTGCAACTCTTAAGGGATGTTAGAGAAATAAATGGAAATATTGGCTCAATGGACGATCATATTTTCTAGACATATGACTCTAAACTCTAGCAAAATCGCATAGTTTCATTTTCAGGATTTGTGTAGCTTCCGACAAGGTCCTAAAAGATGTTGGGATTCCTAATTGTAAAGTCACTTCCATCAAAGTAAGCGAGTTTATCAACTCCCACAAAGTCACTAGAAAGTGAAAATATTGCCAGATGGTGTTGGGAAGGAGATTCGAAGAAATAAAAAAGGATTTTAATGTCTTGATCAATTATGGGCTACCTCCCTTTTTCTCCCTAGATGAAGATGTGCATATAATAAAACAGATCATGGAAGCTATCAAATAGAAGGATCAAACTTCCGCAGAACTTCTGTGCTCAATTATAGAAAATGTGGCTGATGAGATCAAGTGAGATTTTTCACCTTTCTCATCTTTATCATTATCTTGGAGTGGTTACTGCAAGATGGTGAGTCATGTCTTTCAAGGAGGTTTTCCAACTTGAGCAAGTGTATAGGCTCATTTGCAGCATTCCTTTACCAACTGAAGTAGAATGCCAAGCACAACACTCTTGTTTTCTTAAACTCCAAGAATTTCCAGAGAGTTGGGTTCGTACCTCCGCGAGCGAAGGCCCCTGTGAGTCACCAGAACTGTAATTTTTTTTCCTTGCCTCATCTTTTTGATCTTCAGCCTCTTTTTTTTTGGATTCTAAAATTTTTGGTTTTATATACAGCTAGTCAAAAAGATGGAAAACACACCATGTGGTGTTTGCACGAATTTCTCATATCATTTTTCTTTTTAGACGAGTGTGTGGGACATGCGTTAGTTTGGCAGAAGTTTTCTCCAAAAAAAATTTCAGAAATCATAAGATATTCACTTGCATGACATGTCATCTATCTAAGGACTGTGCCTGATAATATCTTTTGGGGGATCTATTGGAGTTTTCTGTCCTTTACTTTATGAGATTTTTGTGAATGAAAGTTTGGAGTTAGTTCCTTGAGATAATGTAGCTGGTCAATGGAAACTTTTTTTTGGTTGCTAGAATTTTCTTAGGATTTGATCTTCTACAAGCCTACATCTTTGTTAAATATCTAAAATACATAAATGCAGTAACTGAGAATCAATGAGCAAATATTTTTGTAGCCTAACCAAGGATCCATGATCAAATTGCAAGCTGTCAAGTGACAATTTCTAGAAATAATTACTTT
>VDFB02047230.1:201512974-201598381 GCA_007258455.2 Sequoia sempervirens | reverse complement strand
AAAGTCTTAGAGAAGGTTCCCTTCAAAGAAAGGAAAACTATGGGTTGACCGAGGGTTTTCCATTTTGGCTCTAGGATTGTGGTTTAGCATAGTTCATGTTTCCTATTGTGCATCCATACCCAGATTTAGTCGATGCTTGTGCTAAAAGATTTGATAAGGAAATAGGGGTAATTCAAAATGACAGGATTAGGGTTATTATTTTTGCTCAAGCTATATGAGATATATTGTGCATCTCTATGTCTTGGGATGAGGAGCTCTTTGATGAAGAAAGGATTGATCTTTTCGTGGAAGAAAAGGCTAGAGAAACAAACTTTTATGAAGAAGAAACCAAGGAATAGCCAGACCAAGGTCATATCTCTTTCCCTCTTTCATACAAAAAATTCAAGAGGGAAACATAGTCAGTGTTCTTAATGTTGGCTTGGGTTTTTTTTCTTGACAAGGATGAACAGGTTCTTCCTTTTCAGTTTGGCTTAGCCTATATGCTAAAGACAGAAAAGATCCAAAGGTGCTATGATTTTTCTGAGATAATAGCTGGAAACATGTTGCTCTAGCTAAATACAAAACAGATTCTAAATTTAGGTATTCTTCTTTCTTGGCTCATCTAGTTTTACATTAGAATCATGAATGGCTGGGGAGAAATGTACCAGTGTCTAGGCTCAATGAAAGGGGCTATCTCCATCCAATTTCTATGTGGACCCATATACTTTCTAGAATGGGGGGATATTATTGGTTTGTAGATTATTTTTTGAGGCCAGTTATTCAAGAATTGTTGCCTCACCCTATTGGTTATTTCTCACTTGAAGTCTTGTGATGGATGAAGATATTGCTAAACTCAGTGGATTATTTCATAGGCACAAACTTCACATTTATCAGATTCCATGGCTTTCCTAATGAGTCTTTCCGACTCCCAAGATTTGTGACAGACAAAGTCTTCACATTAGAGGCATGCCACAAAGTGATTGTTGTTTCTAGGATCTATGATGTAGGAAGAAACAAAACAAAGTTGTATTCACTTCCCCTCAATATTGTTAATAGTCAAGTATCACTGACAAAGCGAATTAGTGAAGAGGAGCTTAGGGATCTATTGGCGGCCTTAGGTCTGGTCCTTATCTATGACAAGTGGGACTACAACCCACAAGGAATCTATAATGTAATACTTGAGGAGTGGGAATACTTTGAGAGAAGGAAGAATCTGACTCAGGAGAGCATTGAGGTGTACACTAAATTGAAATACATTCCTTTCAAGTGACCAGAATGGTTGAGTTTCTACACATAAAAGGTACTGTATGATAGGAACTTTCTGATAAGAAAACCTATTAATACACAGCTAAAGAAGAAGGGGTGGTTTGAGAGAAAGAAGGTAGACTTCTGGAGATTCCAATAGGAGTTGTGGTGCCTCAACCTACTTGTTGGATAGTTCTAGCTAGATGAAGAGTTTGACAAAATTTATGATAAGGAGGTTGACTTCAATAACAACAATTGAGAAACTAGTCATGAAGTTGATGAGTAAGAAGTTTTGTGTTGGGCTTCCTAGCCTCGAGAATCCAATAGCCAAAGGGATTCATGAGCCTTGTCCTCCTCCAGTGCCCAATGTCAAGGAAAGAGAGCCCGACAGTCTCTGAGAGCATCATCCGCTATGATCATCGAGGGCCAAGTGTTAGAGGGCTCGGTGGCTAGGAGATTTGGAAATGTTAGTTCTAGTCATAAGAAAATAAGGTAGGTCCAAGATCTAGGTGTATCTAAGATACTGGCCTGAGGAGAAGAAGAAGGAGAGTTTTCCTTACAAGATGTGCCAACTACTATAGTCCAGGTAAGTTTCGCTCCCTCTCTTCTTCCCGTTTTCCCATCCTTGGTTAATCCTTTTCCTCCTCTCATGGAAAGGAATTATCCATCCTTAGGCCCTAACCTGTTAGTTTTGAATACACTCCCTCTTTTTTTTAATGAACCCCCTAAAATTACCTCGTAGCCCAAATGAGCGGCATCCACCTTGGCTACTATTGATTCTTTGATTTCCCTATCATGGGCCCCTCCAAAAAGAGCTGAAACATCCATGCTAACTCCCACACCTGGCCCATCATCTTCCAAACAAACACCATTCCACCCAACCATGTCTCTTTTCACTCCTACTAGAAAATCCCACACTTAGTCTCAGCTTGGTATGCCACCCTTTTACATGATAATGTTCCCATTCACTTCATCGCATGCTCATACATCTAAGGTCTCCCCTTTTGTTACCCTTTTTTGGTTTTCCTCCTGGTGCCCCTATTGTAGCACAAAATGTTGATATTCCTCAAACCCTCCAGGATCATTTCAATGTGACCAAGTTGGCCTGACGAAATGCTAAATAGGGGCAGCTTTTGAAGGATGTCGAGTTGCTGACTACAAAGAAAATCAAGGCTTGCTATAATGAGCAAATAAATTCTCTCATGATTAGCACCATGACACTGCTTGTAGCAAAGCCCGAAGGGCAGATGCAAATGGAGGACTACAACATCTATACAACATTCCTAGATCTAAATGAAACTTGTCTGCATGACAAGGTAGTCTTGGCTAAGACCACCCAATAGGTAGTATATACATATTACGAAAAGCTAGGCAGGAGTTTAAAGAAGCGGGAGGAAGATTTAGTTAATGTGAGGGAAACAGTGGGTATATTGAAAATAGAAATCAAGGCCAAGGATGTTGAGTTGGCTCGTATAATACAGCTTCAAGGTAAGCAAGGGGAAACCTCAAAATTGCTCGAAGAAGCACAAAGCCAACAAGTTTGACTTCAAGCTAAAATTGAAAGACTAAAAGCTGACCTCACCATCCAACATTAGACCAACATGGAGTACAGAAGTGCTCATGAAAACCTATAGAAAAATTTGGATAGTTTCCAATCCCAAGCTTCTGATAGTGTCAGGAAAGCACGGGCAGAGGTAGAAAAATTAAAGCTAGAAACACAAGAAGCTATGTCTGCTTTGCAGACCCATGACCTGGTGATGAGAAGAATAAGCTCTAAACTAGAAAATTCTCTCAAAGAGAGAATTCAAGTAGAGGAGAATGCAAGAAACAAAGAGGTTCAACTTAGTCAGGAGCTAGCTATTGCACAGAAAGTTGGGTCACTCCCACTATTAAAAAGGTTGGTATCTTCACACTAGGAGTGGATTGCAGCTACAGTTCCTGTTCTCCAGCCTATTTTGCAACTCTTAAGGGATGTTAGAGAAATAAATGGAAATATTGGCTCAATGGACGATCATATTTTCTAGACATATGACTCTAAACTCTAGCAAAATCGCATAGTTTCATTTTCAGGATTTGTGTAGCTTCCGACAAGGTCCTAAAAGATGTTGGGATTCCTAATTGTAAAGTCACTTCCATCAAAGTAAGCGAGTTTATCAACTCCCACAAAGTCACTAGAAAGTGAAAATATTGCCAGATGGTGTTGGGAAGGAGATTCGAAGAAATAAAAAAGGATTTTAATGTCTTGATCAATTATGGGCTACCTCCCTTTTTCTCCCTAGATGAAGATGTGCATATAATAAAACAGATCATGGAAGCTATCAAATAGAAGGATCAAACTTCCGCAGAACTTCTGTGCTCAATTATAGAAAATGTGGCTGATGAGATCAAGTGAGATTTTTCACCTTTCTCATCTTTATCATTATCTTGGAGTGGTTACTGCAAGATGGTGAGTCATGTCTTTCAAGGAGGTTTTCCAACTTGAGCAAGTGTATAGGCTCATTTGCAGCATTCCTTTACCAACTGAAGTAGAATGCCAAGCACAACACTCTTGTTTTCTTAAACTCCAAGAATTTCCAGAGAGTTGGGTTCGTACCTCCGCGAGCGAAGGCCCCTGTGAGTCACCAGAACTGTAATTTTTTTTCCTTGCCTCATCTTTTTGATCTTCAGCCTCTTTTTTTTTGGATTCTAAAATTTTTGGTTTTATATACAGCTAGTCAAAAAGATGGAAAACACACCATGTGGTGTTTGCACGAATTTCTCATATCATTTTTCTTTTTAGACGAGTGTGTGGGACATGCGTTAGTTTGGCAGAAGTTTTCTCCAAAAAAAATTTCAGAAATCATAAGATATTCACTTGCATGACATGTCATCTATCTAAGGACTGTGCCTGATAATATCTTTTGGGGGATCTATTGGAGTTTTCTGTCCTTTACTTTATGAGATTTTTGTGAATGAAAGTTTGGAGTTAGTTCCTTGAGATAATGTAGCTGGTCAATGGAAACTTTTTTTTGGTTGCTAGAATTTTCTTAGGATTTGATCTTCTACAAGCCTACATCTTTGTTAAATATCTAAAATACATAAATGCAGTAACTGAGAATCAATGAGCAAATATTTTTGTAGCCTAACCAAGGATCCATGATCAAATTGCAAGCTGTCAAGTGACAATTTCTAGAAATAATTACTTTTGTGCTGAGGTGGTGTTTTCTTCTTCTCGTAGCTATATAACCAGAGCAATGACATAATGAAGGGTTGGATTCCAAGTAGCAATTTCTTGAAAAAGAAAATTTTCTTTAGTTTTCTTAGGATTGTTAGAATTATTTTTTGAAACAAGTTGTAGAACTACTTTATTCTGGTATGTTATATCTATTAAGGTTTAAACTATTGTCCAATTGGCATCTGACCTCTATTTCAAAGATCATTTGATAATTAAAGAAAAAACTATTGAGGATTTATTGAGACTGTGCATGTATGTCCTTTTTCAAGCTTTCTTTCTTTATATTGTCATTTTGAATGAAACACTATGTCTTGCAAGCTGAATCTAAATAGTTTAAGTAGCATATTTATATGCTATATTTTTGTATTGCAAAATAGGAACTTAGGAAAACTGGACTATGTCATTGGACTTCTCTTCTTTTCTAAAAGTTGTTAATTTATTATACTATGCTATATTAGGAGAAAGAGTTCATGTGATTTCTAAGATATTGTTCTGGTAATTGTAAGAAGTATTTATGTTTTATTGGACCTTAATGAACATTTCCTACAAAAATATTTGAAATTTTGTACTGTGCTTGAAGTTAGCCTTTGTTGTTCGTTCTCTTTCCAACAATGAAGGGTTGTGCCATTTTGTGTCTATTTATATCACTCATAGGAATGATTTGGGTTTGAAATGTTGTAAAAGCTTTGGCACATCTCCTCTCATGTTTTATGTTTATATTTCCTTCTCCCCTTCTCTCAAAACCCTCAAAGAAGAGTCTTCTTTCTATAAAAATCCTAGAGGTTTTCATTGAGATGCAATTTGTCCCCCACTCATTGAATTTCGCATAAGACTGTCAGATAGGTGCAACCTTTGATGATCAATAGGGCTCATTTTCCACTCTTGGTGAATTAATCTCATTCCACTTTTTCAAGAATTTAATGTTTTGATCTACACTTCAACACCTACTCTTTCCTCCCAACTTGAGTTCTAGATCTGAATCTATGAAAACACTTGTAAAATAGAATGCAGACTTAATTTGCTAATGGATTTTTTCCTTGGTCAAACCCCGAGTTTGGTAATTAAACCTTAATGGAAATAATTAAATGTGTATGAAAACCCTAGCCTTAAGTCTGTTTAATACTAATAAATTTGAAACATGATGCAATCCTATTCTAATGTCCAAGAACAAGATGCATAGATGAAACTTGAATAATGCAAGAATCAATTTAGGAGATCTCTAATCACATTAAATGAATCTCAAAAATGCATAAACCTTCCTTAGGATGAAAGTAGAGTGACAATGGAGGACTGAATCACTTGGAAAACAATTCCTTAGGCTTGGCTTGATGGCTAGTTGTATATCCCCAATCTAGAATTCTTCATTATTCACCATAGACAACCATGATCAACCCTTAACAATGCTAGATATTGAATAAAATTGAGCTTGAAGACTTGCAAAAATGCTTTAATGCTGCTCCAAGGCTTCAACTTTACTTGCTTTTGAAACTTGAATACTTTTCCTTGAAGACTCTTGATACTTGTCTCTTTAATTTGCTCTTGAAAATGCTTGCTCAAATTTCTTAGATGATAAAAATGACTTAGAAACTTGTTTATATAGGAATTAACACCTAATTTACCATTATTTGGATCTCAAAGGCTGACATCCACCAAAAATTTGAATTAAACTAGTGAATTTCCCGCTCAAATTTGAAAAAGACCCCAAATGGGACTCATTCACCACCCTTGTTGATTGGGTCCCACCTAAGGGGACTCATTCATCCATGGTGGTGAATGAGTTTCACCTTAGCTTTTTGAGGTAGGTTTTCAAGATTTTCAATATTTTTATTAATTTTATGAGATTTTTAGGTGAAATAAGCTTCGAGATCTGAAATAATTTCTTTTAGGAGCCTAAAAATGATGAATTAAAGGGGTAATTAATGCAGAGGTACTAAAATAGGTCAATATTAAATGAGAAATTTCCCTATCTCCAAGAAGGGGGGTCAATTTCCATCGTTACAAGTTATATGATGTTAGCAAAGACACCTTAGAATGATCCATGGAAAATAAAACTAGAAGAAAACATATCAAAAGAATGCACCAAGAGACCCCTCCTAAATCACTCAATCAAGAATTTATCCCAAAATATTATTTCACTCATTATATGTAGTGCAATACAATGCCAAAATTTCTTTTAAGAGTTTACAATGCTAAAATGGATCAAAAATGGAAAAGTACAATACTATCTCAAAATGAGATCCTCAAACTAAAAATACACTTTCCTAATATGATCTAGACTCAAAATGAAGCATTCCCAAAAAAAATCTTCTTCAAGCATCAAAATGTCTAGGTAATCAACTAGAATGTAAATATACACAAATATGAATAAAAGATACCAATGGTTGAATCTAGAAAAAATAATTGCATAGAACTATAGACCTCATCGATACCTTTCTAATGTCACAAAAATCATAAAAATTGGATAATCTCGAAAAAAATATGAGCTCAAAGTTAAAAAAATAGCCATCAATAAGCAATAAAGTTCACCTGAGACAATCTAAAAGAATAGCTTGCACCACTATGACGTGCTCAAAACCAAATTTCCATCTACATCTCATTTGTAAAATTTTGACACCCAAGTGGAAAGTTATGGTGATTTGAAAAAAATCCCTACTAGACCATGGGAGGGAAAGAATTAAGCACTCAGGTGCTTGGTCATTGATCATCATATAAATTCTATTAGCTGAGATTTTTTTTCAATATTTTTCCTCCACAAAGGGAAATAGATGAATGGAGCTCCATTGGTGGAGTGGCAACTTAAGCAAGCATGAGCTAATGGATTTTTGGCAACCCCCTCATGGGTTATTAAGCACTAAGAGCTAGCACAAAACCTCCCATGAGGCTAGCCATGGACAAGGCATTAGGTGCCAAAAAAAATAATGGACAAAATTTAAATAATTTTTTTTAATTATTAAAATATATGAAATAAATTTGTACTGATGATGCCAAATCTGATGCATATGTACACTACTATAGAGAATATATTGATACATTAGAAAATATTTTTTAGATCATAGATCTACCACCTACACATGCTAACAATGGAAATATCATACAAAAATAGTATAGATTTGTACAATATACAAACTCTATGGACTACTATCTATAGATTTTTTATAAAGCCTTAAAAAGTGGCTTGAATTTTTCTCACCAAAATATCAAATATTTTATAAGAAAATAAGGGTTCTTGGGTCTTCTAGACTCAATGGTGGGGTATTTTTTGTCTAAATATGCACCCAACCGAATCTCAAGCCTGAATCACCCTTAGATCTAAGAAGGGGCTTTGTCAATATGTAGCTTTGATAACATGTTAGAGTCAATCAAGGACTCAAGTCTCCAAGATCACCTGCAAAACAAAAAAAAAATTTTACAAGTGAGAAAAACAAAAGCATAAATTTACACTAATGGATGTAAGATAATATGGCCAATATGTAATTCCTAAGGTTGCAATGGTATTGGATTGAATTACAAATGTAAGCCCCTTGGTTATATAGCCAAGGTGACACATATGATTAAACATGATTGTGACAAGTGTCTTAATCTTATGTCATGAGACAACTAACTTAACAAAAAACGTCAAAAATATAAGATATGATAAGATCTTATCTAGACAACTAAGACTTCTAGAAAGTCATTGAGGACCTAAATAAACTTAACATGTGAATAAGTCCCCTTACTAGAAATTAGCTAGGTATAAGACCTTATTCACACCAACACCATTTGCCTTTGACTTGCAACTATTGTGAAATTATAAAATATATTTAACAATATCTACTGTATCCTAAACAATATCATTGTTATATATGAAGGCATAGAATAGAAATAATTTTTCTGACTACAAAAATTTATTTCTAAAAGATTCTTTTATGACAGCTTCTAACTAAATATAATGACCACTTATTGGAATGTTACTTTTGACAATAATCATGCATGAAATTGTCAATAATGAAATGTAAATAATAATTTTTTAACAAAATTGTACCTAAAATCTTATATAAGAAATAGAATGACAACTACATTCCTAAAAAAAATATTACAATTAAAATAAAAAAATAATTTAAAAGCTATCGTCGCTACAAGAAATCTTATCTAGACTGATACTTTCTAACAATAAGAAGGTAGACTGATACCCAGAATAATATAAATTCAAAAACAAATATAAGAAAAATCAAAGCTATGGTTGTTACAGAAAATCAGAGCTAGAGATGTTTGAACATCCGTATTGTAGTTGCCACCAAACTAATCGCTGCATCTTATCATGAGAAGGTGTATTTAATATGACAATGTCTGCTTAACGACGATTTCAAAGCAGAAAAAAAGTTTAAAAGTGTGTACGAATTCAAATTTGATTGTAGTGCTGACATTGTCAGCTTGGTGATGAATCTGCGCTATTCAAAACGTCAGCTTTGAATCATGTGAAGGACGTGCAACGTTAAACCTTCGTATGCAGAAATGAATAGAAGATAAACCGTGTCTTTCGGTTGGCATGCTCTTAATCAGATCTTTATCAGAG
This sequence comes from Sequoia sempervirens, assembly GCA_007258455.2. Lineage (NCBI taxonomy): Eukaryota > Viridiplantae > Streptophyta > Pinopsida > Cupressales > Cupressaceae > Sequoia > Sequoia sempervirens. Next base: position 201,589,391 of record VDFB02047230.1, on the reverse strand, counting down.
ACGATATCTTAGCGGTTTGTATTTAGTTTTCCTTTCCATAAGCCTTGGCTTTCCTAAGATTATTAGAGCCCTGTTATACCCGCACCCAGAGTGTTTGACCCGAATTTATACGCTGATTATTCAAGAATAAGTTATGTAGGCAAGATCAAAGTATTAAACAACTTTCACAATTTTATTTCATTTTGTAACTGAATGTCCTGTTTGAGTGTGAAGATTATGAAACGATTTCATTATTCTTCAAAAGAGAATTCTAAAACTGATTCAGTGGTCTTTAATATGAGTACGAATGAAAAATATGAAAAAAAAAAACCAAGACAAAACATGTGAAAATCAATCTTGAATTGTCCTTTCATTCCTAACTCTTATTTTTAAGAACAAGGACCGTACATTTAAAGAGTTAATAATGTAGGAAATATGTCACATTTGGATTAAATATGGACAATCCTTAAAGGGGCCTAAGTTAGTAATAGAGTACTCTAGCAGCAAATATAAGGTCTTAGGTTTGTGCCCTAGAGATCCATGAAAAGATAAACATGGTACTAAGTCTAGACCAATCTAGGAACTCCAAGCATCTATAGAGTGGTTTAAATGACAGTGTTGGAAATAAGCCATAATTGGACCAAAGATGGACTAGTCCTAAGGAAGCTAGTACCTTAGTGGTAGAACACTCCAACAACAAATGGAACGTCCTAAGATTGGTTCAAAGTTAATCCATGAAAAGCTCAACATGCATCCCCTAAGAGAAATACTAAGAAAAGGCCCAAAAAAACCTTTGTATTAGATTCACTTTTATTGGGCATTAGAGAAAAGCACTTCAAGACCTTTTTCGGAGAAATAAAACAATTAATAAACTAGAAATAAATCTTGCATGCATCTAAAATATTTTACATAATTTTTTTTGTTTAAATTATTGCAGATTGGTGAAATATAAGTTTTATGGCAATTTTTATACTTGACATCACTTATCAACATACTCCCCCATGATGTTTAGTATAGTAGATTGTCAAAAAATGAACCTTTGCAATTTCCTTTGTAAAAATATCTACTATTTTTTTTCAAGTCTTTATATACCTTAATTTAAATTCTTTCCTCTAAAATAAATCTCAAACAAAATGATATTTCAAACTAAAATTCTTTACACAAGATATTTGGCATACATAAATATACTAATGGTATCATAATAAAATAAAGTAGGCTCAATTTTTTTCTCTATAATTTATTTTATAAATTTTTGAAACCATAATGCTCATGTACATGTGGAATTGACTACAATAAAATTCCTTTGTAAATGAAAGAGAAACTGGTCAAACTTTTCTTCTTTAAAATCCAAGTGACCAAAACTAAACCAAGTGAAAAACAACTATCGAATGTGAACATGTCATTCAAACTATATCCCTAATCAGAATCACTAAAGACAACAAATTTAATAATATTAAAAGCATAATAATGCATGCCAAAATTTGTAGTATGTTTCACTTTCCTCAATATCCTCTTGGTTAGATCTTCACATGAATTTTGAAATGATTCATTCATATAGCCTCAAATGAGGGAAATTAGGTAAGAAATATATAATCTTGCGTGATTGAGAAACATCAAAATTATAGCAATAATTTTATAATATGTTTCAACAACTATTTTAGCACCATTTTCTCAAGATAAAAAATCCCCATGAGTGGTTGGAGTGGATCTCGGTTTACAATCCACCCTATTGGAAATTTCTTCAACATATTCATTCCATGGTTTATTTGACAATTGAAAAATTCCATCCTCACCTTGATGAACATCTATTGCTAAAAATATTACATGATACCTCATAATTTCATTTAAAATGCATTCATCATAGCATCTTTGAATATATTCTTCATCTTAGAACTAATTGTCTACAATAGATCATTAATATATAAAATTACAATAAGGATATAATTACCTTATTTTTTGGAGTAAGGATTAGGCTAACTTCTTTGTCTTCAAATTATTGGACTAATAATATCCATCCTAAGATATCATTGTCTTGGTTCCTAGTTGAGACAATACAAATACTTCTTCAACTCCTATAGTTGATGGTATTTTCCTTACACTTCAAAACCCTATGGTCAATATGGATAATTAGACTTCCTTTTCTATGTGCTCATTCATGAAGAAAATTTTCACATCAATGTGGTGTTTTAATTCTCACCCATTCATTACCTTGAGATGTCTTTGGTGAGCATTTTTTTCTAATTATGTATCAAGAGATGCATAGCTCATGCTTGGACTTCTTGCATTAAGTTATTATCAATATTTCAACTTCACCATTTTCATTGATAGTAATTGATGTGATAGTTCTTTCATTACATTTAGTGCTTATTGGTGTTTCAAATTCACCATTATTATTGATAGTAGTTGATGTAATTATAGTTTGGCTACATTGAGATACATGTAAACAATTGTGCTAAGTTCCTTGTGATTGTACTTGACGTACTTTATTACTATTATTTTTCTTGAGATGCATGTGTTATGATTTATGTGATAGAATGAAAGAAGTGGTCATTGGTGATTTTAGTATCTATCATTTAAATCAATTAATATATTTTGTATTATGTGATATACAACCCCATTAGATGATTTCCATTTTCTTCAACTATTATGTGTGTGTGTGTGTGGATCATGTACACTTTCCTTGTGAATAGAGTTTGTATATATAAGTATAGGGATATTTCTTTACATGATTATGCATGTATGATATATTTTCCTAATGGTGGTTATATCAAAGATTTCACATTGGTCTAATTTACATCATACCTAGGTATAAGAGTCCTTTGTGTAAAATATGATCAAAGTTTTACCTTATAATTTTAGATCCAAATTAGTGATTATTCTAGACTTCATATGTTGTGAAAAAATAATAAATATATAATTATGATTGATTGTTTAAATATTTTGAAAAGTGTGGTGTACACATAACATAATGCTTCACAATTCAAAAATTCTTAAAGTAAGTTGAATCAAATATATATGAAATGGTTAGGATTCTTACATGGTTACTCATTTATCTTGAAACATAGGTGTGGGAAGAATAACTAAGTTTCCATCAAATTAGTTAATTATATTCTATCTTGAAATGCATATCCTATTGATTGAGATAGATGTAGAGGTCAACATATTTGATTATGTCAAATAATTGCAAGCAAAGGATGGAGATTTTAAAAACTAGGAAGGTTATGAATATAACTCATGTGCACTACTAAAATGTTTTGTTTTTACTACTTGTTACAAGAATGGTTCCTATTTTAGGGATTTTGGTTATGCATAGCCAAGGGATGATTATGAGAACATATTCAAGGAGTACCATACTAGTGGACTAGCTAGCAATTTTGTCATTGTTAGAACAACATCACAAGTGAATGTTAATTTCTATTACATGTGTTTATAGATGTTCAAGAATGTATATAAATGACTATAGGATTTTCCAATTAGAAAATGGTAAAAGTTAGAATATAAGTACTATTTTTAAGAGGTTATGCAATAGTAAGCATGGGTGTTCTTGTATTAGCTAAAATTAGATGGAACATAATTATATTTATTGTTGTAGTTGATAATATTTCCAAAATGGAGAATTAAGTCCCTTGTAAGAAATCTAATGATGCTAAATAAACTTAGAAATTTATTTTTTTAGGTAAATAGTAGGGTTACATGAGTTTCTTTTTATAATTATATATAAGTCAATATCAAGCTTGTGTGACACTTATAGAAAATATTGTGGAGGAAAATAAACACTTACTTGCAACACTATTTGATGCAGGATTCCTAAGTATTTTTTATATGAGTTTTAGAAACCTGATGAGGTGTCCAATAGAAAAAAATCATAAACTAAGGAACTTTGTCTTGGTGCAAGAAAATTTTGTATAATAACTTTGTAAATAAAAGTGTTCAAAGGAATCTCTTCTAGATTATACTTGGATAGAGTCCAAGAGATGTTAAATAATAATATAGTATATGAGTTAGATGAAAGAATGTAGAAATATAATATTTTATGGATTATATTCATTATGTGAACAAACAAGTTTTTATATAGTCGAGAAGAGGACTATGTACTACAATAAATGTGTAAATTTGAAAAGATGAGAGATAAAAATTTAGAATAATGACATACTCTTGGCACACCTAAACAAGGAAATGTTCTAGAAAAGTGTAGCATCCAAAATTGTCACCCTTGACAATTTCACATTAGGTTGATCTCCCACCTATGCACTTGTACCTCTTATTCATTAATTGCCCATTTTTGTAAATATTATTGGAAAATTAAACATGGAAATCAAACTATGCATTTAATATTTTTACCCTAACACTTTTGATTCTATAAAACTAGGGATCTAGTCTAGGGTGAAAGGCACCCTAGACCAATATTTTGGGCTCCAAATTTGAATATGTTGTTTTAAGTAATTTACTATTTTAATTTCTAATTTTAAATTTTGGCTATCCATATTTTATTTTCAGTAAATTAGAAAAATTGCATATAAATACAAAGTATTTTCACCATTTTAATAGTGAATAAGATTCTAAGGAATATAAGCACTCAAGTGAGCATCCTAAAAAGCATTCAAGAGTAGAATTATCAAGATTATTGTAGCATTTTTTCATTCAAGAATCCATGTTATATGCTATATCATTTGTGCTCATCCTTAAATGCATTTTGTTTATGTGAACTAACCCTTGTAGGTGATTAAATAAAATCCAATCAAGCAAAAATTGATCCTTGAAGGTGATGACCATGACTTCAATGCATCAAGGAGATTAGATCTGAGTGGTGAGTTGCAAATTTTTTGTCAATTTATTACTTTTTTTTATCAATTATCCTTTATCTAACCAAGGATACACTCTTTTTCAATCATAATTTTCCATTATGGGGGTAGAAATACCAACACAGTGTTTGCAAATCTATAGTGAGTTGAAGAAATATTTGTTGGACTTATTCATTTGTACACTCCAAGCCTACAATTTGTCAAGACAAAATATCTAAATTTTCCCACCTATTGATGAAGTTTGAACAACTCCCAAAAGATACAAACTGGTACCCTAAAGCTAACATTTTTTATTTTTAAAAAAAAGAGGAGTACAATCTTAGGTGAAGGGAACACTAGAGCAGCTATATCTACATCAAAATTAAATCCTAGGTTCCTTTGTGTCTACCCTAGAGATTATAGATTAGAATTTAGTCTTTATGTGACCATTTTATTAGAGTTTGTGATAGCCTATTGCATTCTAATTATTTTCATAATTATATCATTGCATTATAGAAAACAGTCATCATCATATTGCACATCAAAAGCAAACATTTAACTAAAGCTCTGATCCACCATTTTGGATCTCTCTAATAGTTTGTAGCCAAGTGGTCCTTGAGGTTATCTTTAATCCAATCCAAAAATAAATTGGGAATCTCAGCTCTTAAGAACACTTTCCAATAAAAAAAAAAGAATATATGAAAAATTAAAATGGAAGGAAATAAGAAAATATAAAGTATTATGGAAATTTATGGAAAATGGGTATATGTAGGATCATGATGAGCCAAAAAGTGATCATATGATGGGTATGTGTAGGGTATGTGGCTGCCGACTTTTTTTTACCAAAAATTGATGAAATGAAAAGGGTTTTTAAAGGAGATTCTCATATTTCCATCAATATAAATTATGCTTTACTTTGAATTTAATAAATTATTATTATTCATTTTCTATTTGAATTATGACTGAAGTCTTGATTGATAGGTTGACTGAAAAACATCTATAGCTTTCAAATGGTGTCACTTTTTTTGAATCCAATATATGCATCACATTCTATGCTTCACATACTATAGGATTAAAAAAATAAAAAATGAATTTCATGATGTTTTGACCATGTTAAGGTGGTCAGACATACGAGTTTTTATATTTTTTAAAAGTTGTAATACAAAAATCATAATTAATTATTTACTTGGAAAATAATTACAAAAAAATATGCATCACATTGGGACATGAGTCCTATACTTATATATAAAATCTTATAAAAACATATTATCATTTTATCATGGTTAGGGTGGTTAGACAAACACCTACTTCTTATTGTTTCCCTAAAATTTAAGTACTACTGCATTGAAATTTCAAATTTTCACCAAATAGATTTTTTTTATTTTTAAATAAACCTAGTAGTTTAGAAACTAAATTTAATTTGCTACAAATTCTATTCTTACATATTTTTGAAATAATATAGATAACTAATTCAAATTTTTACATTGAGTTCCCTAACTTTGATTTTTCTGAAATTTTTTGCCACTTAAGGGCCTATATTTTTCATGATGATCCTACACATACCCAAATGTAAACAAGATTAAATTTAAAAAATGGATAGATATTTAGTTCATATCTTCATAAATTGTTTTAACTTATTTGGGCTTATAATTATAATAAAAACATAATGAAAAGGATGGTGGCAAAAATTTGATAGAGGATGATTGAAGAAAATAAGCTCCTGAGAAATATGGAGAGGAAACTAGATAGATATTAGAATTATTATGACATGTGATAATTAGTATAAGGGGTAAAATTTAAAATTTAAGAGTTATGTAATTAAAAATGTGATTTGGTTGAGTGTATGTAAAATTGCAATATTTCAATTTAATGGTAGACCTAATGGACTGCACATGAGAATGAGTGCATGAATCATTTCACTTACCTAAGCTATATAATGTAGGAGCATCTAAGTGCAAAAGCATGCACATAAACAAAAATGACTACAATATTAATTAACTTATAAAAATAATTCAAGTGCTTATGGTTGCTTAGTGTAATTATGATATATCCTTGAAGCTTACACAGAAATAAATAGTTTCATAAAATTTAAATCTTATGGGCTAGGAAAAATGAGTAGAATTAGGGTGCATAAGCAAACACTTGTGTGATTGAGTTAAGGTCACATGTAGATGGAATCGTTACAAAAAAACAACTTTATACACTACAATAGCTTATGCCCTAGAACACTCACTTGATTAGAAAAGTCTACAAAAACTATTTCTATTCACATGCACTTATGAAGATGAAAGATATAAAATGTAACATAGTGTAAAAGAGAATATGATAACTAATATGTCACACAATAAAATAATTCCAAAGTCACAAATGGATTATTGATTAAGGGGGAGCTTTACCATTCAAATTATTAAAGTTCTTGTTTCTTTACATAGCAATGTTTAAATATATTTAAAGGGTTTAGCAAGTAAAATAAGTATAGAAACTTGGACAATTCCAAGAATATATGAGATTTCTATGGTTCATTTTACTGTAGATTCATTTTTATTTTTTGAAATGTCTTTAAGGGTCTTTGTAATCTCTCATTTGAAAGTTGGATAAGAAGCATGTTAACTGTCAATTTCCATGTTCTTCTCATTTAATTTAAATTTCATTGGATGTTGTGTTAACATTTCCTAACTCTTAATGATATATAATCCAAGATGTTCCTTGGTTGGTACTCCTAACTACAATACAATGATTAGACCTCTTCACTCTTACACTAGTCATGGAAGCTTGAGAAATGTATAAGTGAAAAATATACCGACAATAACACCCTACAACATAGTTAAGAATTTAGGATAGAAAGATCAACAATGTATATGATATAAATAGTCCCTCCTATAAATTGAAAGTTGAAATGATAAAAGAAAGAGGGAGTAAATAAGTTTAAGATCTAGAATTTCATTAGATGCCATGATTATATATAATAAATTCACTATTTCTAACAAAGAGAACTTTACAATTATCAAAATCATGATGAACTCACAACTAGCCCGATAATAATTTTTCTATTGTGTTTATATTTTTTTGCTAGATATGAAAATTGATAATTTCACCAAAAAGATAAACACTCAATTTCAAATTGTCAACTTTTCATTTAAAACCTAGATATGGATGTCCAATACAAACCAAAATATTTTATAACTTTAAAAAAGGAGTCCACTCTCCAAAAATATGTCAATCACTATTAAACTAAATAGTTTTTGAATAATACCTCCCTAATTAATATGCTTTTAATTTCAATTTTTTTAAAGATAATAAATAATGTAGCAATTTAGAAACACACTTACCGTCTTATGTATATACAATAAATAAATATTTACCTTATCCTAAAAAGTTTAAAAGTTTAATATTGCATATGCAATTTTGTATACCTTTGTATAACTTAGGAAAATTTGTGTTGTTATCAATTTTCTATAAAGTACTAGACAATAATAATTTTCTTTTCAGAGGTTGAATGTTATAACCTTCTACAATTAATCCTATGGCTAACTATAAGTTGAACAACTATAAAAATTAATTGATAAAAGGATGAATTGAACCTAATTAGGAAAAGGCAAGATGATTTCATATCACACATTTGATCAACTTGTAATATCATTGAAGCAAGAAAATATAATGGATTCATTACAATGGCCTAAAACCAAACCAACTAGCCTTCAATACACTTAACTAAGTTGAAGTCCATATAATGTTCATATAAATCTATTAACCCATAAAATGTTTTTCAAACATCCAAAATGTCACCCATTCTCGCATACAAACAAAAGATTCACGAACATTGAAACATGGTTTGGTATCAAAGTGGAAGCTCACAAGTTAAGATTTATGATAAAATGCATTCCCACTACTTTCTCTTGTTACTCATTTATCAATACAAGAGAAGGAGCAAGTTTGTTTTAATCCAACATCATTTTCCACTACCCAAATAAGGGTTTAAAAAAAAATATAACTCAAATGTGATCATCATTATATAATAAGGTGTCAAAACTAAGATGTTCAATGCAAGATCTTAATAGTTTAGCCAATATTTGCAGAGAGATACTTCTCACCTTTGTACACAAGTTCTTCCCATTTGGTAATTGTTATATCCTAACTATATACAAATTCTTCCCAAAGAGATACTCGCAATTTTGGGATCAAACATCATCTGTGATCAATGTTTTGACTATTTGGATTTAATGTTTGACTATGGAATTCAATTTTTTTAAATCAGGGAACCTTCCACTTCATCATTTTTTCAATTGATATTTTGACTATTTCAGACTAATATTTAAAAATGACATTCAATATTTTTATAATTATTAAATATTCTATTTATTATTAAATTTGATAGTTGTACATATTGAAAAGTCAAAAATATTCATTGAATATCATATTTATTTCAATGAAAACAACAAAATAAGTTTCTATATAATATATCTTAAAAAAAATTATATAATATACAATAAAAAAATCCACTATCTATCAAAAGCCAATCACAAGGATATCATAAAAAGATTTTTGACTAAACATTGTCATAAAACAATTTTGGATGCTAATTTATTGGTCAAAACTTATATTAGATTGATAACGTAAATTATAATAACCTAAATATAAATTGAATTTAAAAGTAAAAAATATGAAAGCATAAAAAATTTCTTGTGAGAACTCCATATCACACGTATTATCTTCTATCTCACTTTCAACCACAACGATTGTCATATTTATTTCAATAAAAACAACAAAATAAATTTCTATATAATATATCCTTAAAAAAACAAAAAAAAACTATATAATATACAATATAAAAATCCACTATCTATCTAAAGCCAATCACAAGGATATTATAATTGGACTGAACATTGTCATAAAAAGGTTTTGGACGCTACTTTACATCTAATTTATCTACTGGAATGTTAATTAAGGTAATGACTTGTTTTTAATGGGGTTTCGGTTCTGAATAGCTGACCTGCCATGCCAATTCCCTAGCCAAACCGGCATTATTTAACTATTCAATTTTAGACAACAGTTTCATTACAATGGACTGGAAATATATCATTCAACTTTGCTGGGCACGGTCAGAAACATTTGCCTGCCAATCTGGATTTAAGATGTATTTGCAACTCATTCTCACAACTCCAACTATGGTTCAATATTTTAAGAGATATTCTCAAAGCACCTGTAATACGACCAGGCATCTTTCCCCCAGTCAAAATATGTTCAGTATTAATAAAAAAAAATGTACAAGTTTATTGTACTTTTAGATAAAAACTCCAGCGAACGTCAAAGAGCACCTTTAATCCGACGAAGTCAAAATAATTAAAAAGTCTCGTTAAAAAAATATAGAAGTTTATTGTACTTTTAAATAAAAACTCCCGCGAACGTCAAAGAGCACCTTTAATCTGACCAAGTCAAAATAATTAAAAAGTCGTGTTTAACTTTGTATTTGTAATGCTTATGTTTGCTCACGTGTGCTTCGATGCATGCAGAAGACGTGCAACATTACACCACGAGAAATGGACGTATTCTTCACTTACCCTCCCTATAAATGTTATATCTCTCTTCTCAGTTCTTCAAAAAAGGATAATAGCTTGGCCTTTTTGAGCTTATAATTGTATTTGCTTTTCATTTCTGATCCATGGCTCTGCTAAGATTACTCGAGGCTATTTTGCCCACTTCCAAAGTGCTTGACAAGAATTTATACTCTGTCTATTCAAGAATGAGCTTCATACACAAAATACTCTTTCTTGTAAGCCCACATCAAATCTTTTAATAAATTTCAATTGTTTTTTTTCATTTTGTGACTGATTCGCCTCTGTGGGAGGAGTTTTTTAATTGTTTTTGCGTTTTATGTTTTCAGATTATACACTTTGTAGACAGGGTGTATGCATGGCACAAATTGCCAGTATTTCTTGGACTGGTGTATCTTGAGATAAGGAGAATATTGCACCAGCGGTATAATCTGATAAACGTGGGAGCTACACCAGTGGGTGTAAGACATAATCCAGTGGATTATCCTTATAGAACAGCCGATGGAAAATACAACGACCCATTTAATCAGGATGCAGGAAGCGAAGGCACTTTCTTTGGTCGAAACATGTTACCTTCTCCTCAGAAGGATGAGGTGATTATCAATTATCCTCAATAATTACTGATATGTTATTCTACTCAATTTCACATATATATACATTGTTAGAAGGATTTTATATCAGTCTAGATAAAGGTTTCAAAATTATTTGGAGTATGATCCCTGCTTCATCCCTAATGATATTTGGACTTTACATTCAACAACACTTAATTCCTTATGAATGGTTAACTTAATTAAATATATTAAAAACTATCATGCTTAACTGTCAAATTAATATATCTATTTCTTCAAAATATAATTCTTCGAACAAAAATTACTTTTCCAACATTCTTCTTTCTTCCAAAAACTCTCTTGAGGGGTGGCAACCTCAGCCTTTTGATATTTAGGTTATGTGCCAGTGCTACACTATTGAGCAGAATGCTTGAAATTTCTAGACAATTACTTTAAATGATATGTTCTTGATGTTTAAACAGCTATTGAGGCCAGACCCCATGGTAGTTGCTACTAAGCTGCTTGCGAGGAGGAAACTGGTTGACACAGATAAACAATTTAACATGCTTGCTGCCTCCTGGATTCAGTTCATGGTTCATGACTGGATCGACCATGTGGAAGACACCAAACAGGTAAAATACACATTGTTTCTCATATTTCTTCTGTTTGTTCTCAGCCAGTGAATATTTCTCATAAAGTGTTTTTTGCAGGCAAAAATAATTGCCCCAGAGGCAGTTGCACAACAATGCCCACTGAAGGCCTTCAAATTTTTTGAATCTAAGGAAGTCCCTACTGGTTTCTATGATATAAAAAAGGGATACCTTAATAGGAGAACTGCCTGGTGGTAAGAATAATGTCTTCAATTATATTGAATTCGATGTTTCAATTATACAACATATTTTATTTCAAAAGAATTCAAGTGCTAAATTAGACATATTATTTTTTAGTCTGAATTCAAAGATTGATTTAGACATAGTTTTTCGTTATGATGTAACATAAGTACATTTACAGGGATGGGAGTGAAGTTTATGGAAACAATGCTCAGCAATCAACAAAATTGAGAACATTCAAAGATGGCAAGTTAACATTGGGCAAAGATGGCCTCCTCCTCCACTCGAATGATGGAGTTGCTGTCTCTGGAGATGTGCGCAATTCTTGGGCGGGGTTGTCAGTGCTCCAAGCCTTATTCATCAAAGAACACAATGATATCTGTGACATGCTCAAGGCAATTCATTAAATTCTCAGCCTAATTTCACAGATCTTGTTTATTTTAAAATATTCCCTTTGTTCTTTTAGCAGTTATATTTATTCAGTACCATGCAACTGTGCATCAATACATTTGTTTGTTTCTATTTTAAAAAATATGGAATTAGATAAACTCATTTGCAGAATAAAAATATTGGAGCATTTATAAATAAACGCAGGATAATTACCATGATTTGGACGACGAGGAACTGTATCGCCATGCACGATTAGTAACTTCTGCAATTATTGCAAAGATCCACACTATCGATTAGACCGTTGAGCTACTGAAAACAGACACTCTCCTTGCTGCCATGCGTGCAAATTGGTAAGATATCTTTATTAAAACACAGCGTGGAGAGCTTAGTGAGGCAGGTTTTAAGCACAAAAATGTTATTAAATATCTTCATCATGGTAACAGGTTATACCGTTATATTCATGTCAAATCTTCACTCACAAATTTTTCCATGAACATTTTTTCTAACCATGTAAAATTGTTATGAACCATGAACGATAGAAAGTTACTAAATCTATGGTAGTTGAATAATTCATATCATGAGAAAAGCTGTATTGCTGTGAACAGGTATGGACTTCTAGGTAAAAGGTTGAAGGATAGGTTTGGTTATACTGGGAGTTCTCTACTGAGCGGCTTTATTGGGATGCCTAAGCCTGAAAACCATGGTGTTCCATACTCTCTTACAGAAGAATTCGTTAGCGTCTACCGAATGCACAGTTTGATGCCAGACAACCTCGTTGTTAGAGACATTCATGGAACTTCCGAAGAGAACAAAACCCCTCCGGTTCTTGAAGAGTGAGTCTATATAAGTATTCTAATGTCTTGTTGATTATTATATGTTAGAATATACTTCAATTTTTTTATTATTTTAGTATATCTACTATTCAATAGTTTTTGTTGACACCTTCATATTATTACATTTTAATTTTTACTATCATTATAGATTTATTAAATAGTAAATTATATGTTAATAGGGTTGTAATATAATAGTCAAGTCATAATATTGTTGTAAAGGCCATCAAAGTTTAAATCATTATTGGATCACTGATCTGACAGATTATGTATTTCTATTGGGTTAACATGGTTATAGAATGTGTGATCTCACTAGACTGGGTCCTTTGAATAAGTAAATAAATTGATAATACTCTAAAGATTGTGACCTTCCAATAATAATCTCATTAATAAAATAATTGAAAAAGAATCATTCATAAGAACCAGATTAAAAATTCATATATTTTTTATTAAAAATAAATAAACAATAAAAAATTTACATTTTATTTGAGTTTTTCAAAATGAGAATCTTTCCATTCTTTGAAAGACTTTGCCAAATGTGAGAAGCCAAATCCCTATCCAATTCTTCTTTTACTCTATGAAAAACAACTTTCGTACGTCTCTTTACAAAAGGCCTAGCAGAAGTTAAGCAAAATGAACGTTAGGCGATTAATGATAAATTTTTTAAATGACAGGGTGGAGCTAAGAAAGTTGGTAGGAATTAATGGAGAACGGACATTATCGGAAATTGGAAACGAAGAGATGATTGTATCCATGGGGCATCAAGCTAGTGGAGCCCTTACTCTTTGGAACTACCCCATATGGATGAGAGACCTTATTGTTCAGGACCCCAATGGCCAGGACAGACCTGATCACGTAGATTTGGCTGCTCTGGAAAGTAAGGAATTTTTCTTCACTGCTGAAAAGCTCACCAATAGATAAATTTGTATGAAGGGATATGCCTATAACTATGTTTCTACTTTTTATTTTTCTCTATAGTTTATCGTGATCGGGAGAGGAGTGTTTCACGATACAATGAATTCAGACGAAATATGCTTATGATTCCAATTACAAAATGGGAAGACCTTACTGATGATAAAGAAGCCATCCAAGTTCTTCACGAGGTTTATGGTAATGATGTGGAAAATCTAGACTTACTGGTTGGATTAATGGCAGAGAAAAAGATTAAAGGTTATGCAATCAGTGAAACGGCTTTCTTCATCTTTGTGTTAATGGCAACAAGGTCAAGTACTAGCTCCTTTGTTTTTTTTTTTTTTTTCTTTTCTGAACAAAGTTATAAATGCCAATGATATTTAATATTTGTTGAATTTGTGTGCTTTTGGAGATAGCTGTATATATTTTTTCTGCATCTAAAGTTTCCGATCCGTAATCCATCATCAGGAAGGAACTCGTTTTGGATTACAGAGTTATTTGAGAAAGCATACTAGTTCATTTTTCAATACTTGTGGCTAATAAGTACATATATATATTTTAGTGCAGACGACTGGAAGCAGATCGTTTCTTCACAAGTGATTTTAAGGAGGAACTATACACAAAGGAGGGCTTAGCAAGGGTAAACAGTACTGAGAGCTTGAAAGATGTTCTGAACCGTCACTACCCAGAAATGGTGAAGAATTGGGTGAACTCATCCAGTGCATTCTCTGTTTGGAGTGCAAATCCAGAACCCACAAACCACATACCCCTCTACCTCCGTATTCCTTCATAAGTTTTGTTAGAGCATGTGTTGCAGAATGAAATAGTCATGCACAAAACATTCCAGCTCTGCTGCACAAAACTCTTTCAAAATTCTTATTCCTTTTTCTTCGTGCAATAATTATACGTTCCTAATTACTTAACTATGTATTTATTTATTTAAATAAATGGGCTCTCCATTCGTTGTTAATTTGCTTGTCTCGTTGGCCAAAATGGAGCTCTGTGGCTAAATGAAGAATCCATGTGTTTTATTATGGTATTTTAAAAAGAAATCCTTTCTTATAATTTACTCTATGTATAAGTATTACTCGTTGTCTTCAAAATGAAGAAGTTCAAAATATATTTTTAACAATCAATGTAACATTTTTATAATAAAAATATATTTTAAAATCTTTTCATGTCAAGTTATGTATGTTAGCAATAGAAATAAAATATTTAATTCAACATATGAGAGGTGTAAGCATAATTGAATAGGGACATAAAAATATAGATATTTTTAATATATGATTAAAAAGGATATTTTAATAGAATGGCATATTAGGAGGGGCTTACAAAAAATTTGGGATGTATGAGTAGAGATGAAACATAGGGATATTATTTAATATTCAATGAGTGAAGGAGTTATATGAATTGTTAATTAAGAAAATGCCTAAGGTTTTACCTTGTTTTTCTCCTATTTTAGACAATGAAAAAAAAATGTCTAGAAGTGACATGTTCTATGTACGCATTAGCTTATGACCTTATCCCAATCCGTCAAATAATCTTTCATCCCTAAGCACTAGCTTTGGTTCCTAGATCTCTGAGTCACCTCTTTGAATTACATGTATATGCATAAACCTTGATGCAAGTCATTTCCAAAGCTAAGCATCTAAATCATGATCTTCTAAAATTTTCAAACTTGACCTTGCTACTCTTTTCTACTAGTCATTATAATTAGAATTAGAGCATGTTCATGGGAATTTGCATCATGTCATAATTAAGGAAAAAATCTATTTCAACAGTGTCTATTAGAGAGCATTATCATAAAGCTTCAATGATATGTCTATAAGGATATTATAAGAGCATGTTGTGATGTTATATTCCATTTTGGAAAAATATTTAAGACAAAAAAATAGTCCTATTGAAACAATTGTTTCTTTAGTGTACTCAAATCTTAAGGTTTATTTAAAAATATTTATTTTTCAAAATATGGAAACCATTATTCCATCCTCTAATGTTTCAAGTTATAAATATAAAAAAATTTAAAGAAAAAATATTATATAAAGATAAAAATTACATGTTAGCATAATTTATGTTCTCTTTTAATCTATCTATTTGAGGAGGATCTAAGATCCATTTTCTCATGTATTGTATGGATTCTTCTCTTTGCAAATGATTTTATTTTAAATGGGTATTTCACAAGGTTTTATCTAGAATGATCCATATTTTCATCCACCTAAATTACTCTCAAAGGGGTGTTAGTGTAGACCTTTTATTTTTCTTATATTTGGGAGCATTTTTTTAACTATAAATTTTATTATTATTTTGTAGATTAATTAGATATGGTTAATACAAGAGCACATAGAATAATCGATTATTTATATTAGTTACTCTCACCTAGAGTCTAGATAGTTGAGTGTCACACCCTCTTTTCAACTTATTATCCACTCCCCATAACAATTTATTTTTTGTTTATAAGTGGGTTCAACTATGCATTTCAGCATCTACTACATAGTAGAAACTCTTGTTGATTATCAATACTTGGATTTATTTCTCCTCTTTGATGCATAAGCCTCTACATTAGCTTTATATAATACATGGGTGATCCCACAAAACTGGTTTACAATTCCTTTGAGGAAGGAAAATTGCCAAAACGCTTCCATAAAAAAAAATTGAATTCCTAGGGGTTCACTCGAAGGGGGGTTCAAACTTGAACCCCCCATTGAGAAAACCCCTTTTGATGATGTCATCCCTTTTGGTGCCATTTTAATATATTTTAGTTTTATCATGTTTTCTTAGTTTAATTAAACATAGGTTTTTCATCGAAAATCAAGTTCTCTATTCTACACATGTGGAAAAATAGTAGATTATCAAAAACAATTGAAAAATATCTATGCACTAAATATCAATTTTTTTTATCAAAAAAAAAAAAAATTGAATTTCAATACATATAAAAAAAGTTATGTCTTAGCAAGTAAATCATGTCTAAATTGTAACTAGTTTGACTTCAAAATTTAATTAAGGAAAAAATATTTAATTAAATGCTATGAAACTAATTGCATGCACTAGATATCATAGTTGTGAATCTAAATTCAAAAAAAATAGAATTTTATCGTTGATATAAAAAAAACTATGTGTTAGCAAATACACGTCACTCTTTAAAAATGTCGTTTACTATTAAAAACTAGTTTTCAAAGGAGATGGAAAAATAAATGCAATATGATTCCAAAAAAAATTTAAAAATATATTTAGAATCTATAGACAAAATGTCACAAATCAGTAGTTAGTATCATCTTCAAATTCCTCATGGTTTACAAGCTATAGATGCTCGAAAATGAAGATTTAGTTAAAAAAATTCAAATCAGTGTCCAGTTTTGACAAAAATTATAGACTAGTATTGTGGGATCACCCACTCACATCTGACATATTTTGGTCAAACTACATGACCTAAACATTGGTTAAATTATCTTCTAGTTTTGTCTTGTGTATTATCACTATGAAGGATATTTTATCCATTCCACTACTATAATCTATGATGATCTATCAACAAGGTTGTGTAAGAATTATAAAAAATACTTTGTTTATGCTATTTTTTCTCATATAATATAATAAATACTAATTGGTCACTATGTGCATATGTGATGTATGCATAAGCTAGCCACTATCTATATGTGTGATGTACGTATGAGTTGGTAACTATGTGATTTTATGTCCATACATTTTTAATAGTGTAC
The DNA here is from genome assembly GCA_007258455.2 of Sequoia sempervirens. NCBI lineage: Eukaryota > Viridiplantae > Streptophyta > Pinopsida > Cupressales > Cupressaceae > Sequoia > Sequoia sempervirens. Next base: position 201,571,856 of record VDFB02047230.1, on the reverse strand, counting down.
TAACACATATATAGGATAAAATTTATATCACAATATTCTACATAGATTGTATTATAAGTAGAAGCTCAATTAATGGTTACAATTGAAAATAAAGGTTAGAGATTTCATCTTATTTGTGAGGATGAAGTAAGATCTATTATTAGGTTTTTGAATTATGGAGCTTTTGATTTGTTTAATATCATAAGTAAGTAGGGTTAAGAATTAGTTCCTTGAAGATAGGGTTTGGGTTTATGCATATGTCATAATATAGAGAGTTTATCCTATTTAGTGAAAGAATATAAGTTTATGGCATAGAGTTGTTAGCATTGGTATAGTTTGGTAAGATTATGAAGCTAGAACTTCTAAATTTTTATAAGCTATTTAGTTATCAAAAGTCTTGGTACCATATTTTAGGGTAGATAAACATCAATAGAAATATCAAGAAGAAGAAAATATTAATTAGATTGGTCATTTTATGTGCATTCCGTAAAATAAATAGATTAACAAAACATGTGATGTTACACTTTAATATTAAATATATAAATTACATGAAGAAAAAATAGTAACAAACAAAGACAATTGCTACATCTTCTAGATAAAAAATATCAATCTTCACTATATTTTGATTAAAAAATACAACACTCTTTTATAACCCTTATCACTATTACCTCCACATATTATTTTAAAATTTGATGACAACCCACTCCCTTATAAGTTCCCAAAAACAAACCAAACTAGAGCTAGTAGGTAGAAAAGTGAGGCTTTGTTGTTGTAATCAAATTAGACAACCTCTATAGAGTTCTAAACACTTGCTCCAAGTCAAATATTTGTTTGAACAAACACAAAAACAAGCTTTAGGGATCAAACACTATGTTGGAGGAAAACAAACCTAAGTTGCAAGTAATTGTCTTTTGTTGTAGGTACATAAATGTTGTCATAAATGTGCACTCAGATGCTACAGGGACAATAAAGGATTATGCTATAGGTTCTTGATAACACAATACCAAAATCATAAACACTCCAATAATCACACATAAAATAAACCTTATAGAAAACAAACTCAAGAATTATCATCCACAATCACACACATAGTCTAAGAAGGCAACAATTTTTGAGAGAATAGTATTTTATTATATCTTAACTCAAAATAAATCTATTATAATCATTTGTACACATTTACAATTACTAGGAAAAATAATAGATTCGATTGTTTCCCTTATTTATTCATTTTTTCCTAGGAAGGCTACTCTATGCCTTTCTCTTTTAATTTCTAGATCTTTCTCCTACTTTCCTTCTAGTTTTCTCTTTATTCTTTTTTGATTTTCTTCTATTCTATTTTCTCCACTTTAGTTCAAAGATCTTACTCAATTATTCTTTTCTCCATTTCCCCTTCTTATTATTCATTAATTAGCTTATGAGTAGTTTCTAACTACCCCAAAGTAAACAAAATTGAATTCTAATTCTAATGATACATTGTGATAGTTGAGGAAAATAAAATAATAAAAAATCCAAACATATGTTACCCTTGCATTGAAGTACTAGGCTAGAAAACATTTGAGACCTTTCTCACTAAGTAAAACTTTGTGTTTTTGTAGGTTAATTATCATGTCGTTGCACATCAACAAATCTATTATCTTAGGTTAACTAGAATGACTCCAGCTCTGTTGGGCTTAACCATGTGCCATCATCTACCAGTCTATCGATCCATTTCACTAAATAATCACTATATTCCTTTCCCCATGTCTTTCTAACCAATCTAAAATGCAAAATACATACAACCTCCCTCTTGGGTAGTTGCTCCTTCAACTTCTCTAGTAATGTTTTCTCCTTTTATTTCTATTGTGATGTCTCTCCCTCATAGTAAGTATGTAAATAAAAAAGATAAAAAATTCAAGAGATTTCCAAACTTGTAGGTAACTTTAATTCATAAGAATTTGGTGATTTTTTTTTTATAATTTTACATAGTCCAATATTATTCTACTTGAGCTTGTTATAGGTGTGGTTGGGAAATATTTCCTTTTGTAGGTATGCCAATATCATATTTCCCACTTGAAAATTATTTTCTCTCCTTTTCAAATCATCTTTCTCTTTATATTGTTGGCTACTCCAACTGAGTTTTTCTACTATTTGTTGATGTAAATCTTACTTGTGTTTGCAAAATTATTCTCCCTCAACACTTCTTCTATAACTATGTGTATTTGTAAAATCCCTTGATTCTAAAATACCCCTAGGGTTGTATCCATAAAGAATCTAAAATGGAGTATTACCTTGCTATGTCCTTGGTAGTCCAAGCGTAAAATACATACTTACAATGTCCCATGGTTTCTCTAGTATTGGTAATGGCTAGTTAGTATTGTATTTTGACTCCCTTCATTGAAATATTGAAAAAAATGACATCCTTGCACAATTTTTTTTTCTTCATCCTTTGCCAAAAATAGCTTTTGTTGAGTTGTTCCATAGTTTTATCAACTCCAAAATGTCGAACTAAGCCACCATAATGTTTTTATCTAATTAAATTTTGTGTCATTCATCCTCAACGTATCCATAGTTGTCCTCTGAATAACAGTCCATCTTTTATAAATTATTCCATCCATTATATCCTATCCACACTACTAGGCTCCATACATGTTTTGCATCCTTAAAGTCCAAATCATATTTCTATAACTCTTTCATAACATCAAACTCAACTACTTTAGCTCTCATTTTAGTCAATAGTGCTACTGTCCTACTTAATGCATCCACTACTTTGTTTGAACTTCCACTTCTATGCTTGAGAATAGAAGTAAACCCTACTAGTTGATCTTGGTTTGACTATTAATAAATTGCAAAGCATAATGATTTTCATAAAGAATAAACTCCTTTAGAAGCAAATAATACCACTACTTCTTTAAATCGTGCATGCATAAAATTCTTGATCATAAACAAAATACATCCTCTTGGCATCATTAATTTTCTTTCTAAAATATGCAATAGGTCCACCCTCTTGGCTAAGAACTGTTCCTATAGTTGTCTCACTTGTGTCACAATTCACTTGAAATACTTTTACAAAATTGGGTAATGCTAATACTGGTTCTTTGGTGACCCTTTTCTTCAAAAGCTCAAATTTTTTATTTTTTGTTGTTGTTGTCCACTTAAACTGCCCTTTATCTCGCCTTAGGGTTTTAGTTATGGGTGCACATATCCCATTGAAATTATGAATAACTCTATGATAGAAGCTATCTAAACCATTGAAACTTTGAATTTCATGCAGACTCATAGGTGTTGGTCATTCAATTATAGAGAGTCCCTTTTCTAGATTGATTTTTCATCTTTGTGGTGAGAACACGTCTAAAATAAACCCATATCTCTTTCATAAAACTACACTTTTTCTAATTCACCAATAAATTTTCCTCCTTGAGCCTTTGTAAGATTTGTCTAATACACAACAAATTTTCCTCCTTGTGGTTACTCATAATTAGAATATCATCAAAATAAACAATCACACATTTTTCTAAAAATGATTTCAACACTTCTTTCATCTATCACATGAACATGTTGGGTGTATTTGTTAATCTGAAGGGAATTACCAACCATCACATAGCCCATTTTGGTCTTAAAAGCAATCTTCCAGTCATCACCCTCTCTTATCCTAATTTGGTGATACTCACTTTTTAAATCATTTTTTTAAAAATACTTAGTCTTCTCCAAATAGTCCATGAGATCATCCATTCTTAGTATAGGAAACCAATATCTGATTGCTATTTTGTATAGGACTATATAGAGCAGCCACATCCTTGAACATTGTTTCTAATAGTGGTCATCAATCAAATTGTCAACATTGATTTTTTTTCTAGAGAAACAAAGTTGTACCTACAATCCTATTTAAAAAATTAGAATCAAAATTACATTCTAATAAAAAATCTTCTCAAAATAAGAATAAAATATATTAAAAAATTGAACCAGATGATGGATTAATGAGTATCCAAAGGAAGCCAGAAAATTCTAAAAGCATAACACAAAATAATATAGAGAGAAAAATATCGACTTACGATATTATCCTATATAATTATAAGAAGACTATCGTCATTAGAGGAATTCAAAGCTGGAGAAGTTTGAACCTGGGTATTGTATTTGCCGTCGAACTGATCGCTGCATCTTATCTTGACTAGGCGTATTTAATATGACAATGTCAGCCTAATAACGATTTCAAAATTAAAAAAAAGTTTAAAAGTATGTATGAATTCAAATTTGATATTAGTGCTGACACTGTCAGCTTAGTCACTAATCTGCGCTGTTTAAAACGTGAGCTTTGAATAATGTGAAGGACATGCAAAATCAAACCGTCGTATGCAGACATTGTCTTTCGCTTGTCCTACTCTTGATTAGATCTTTAACAGATACGATATCTTTGAGCCGTTTCGTATTTATTCAATACTGAAGAGCTTGCTTGAAATTTCTGGACATTTATTTTAAATGGTAAGTTCTTGATGTTTAAATAGCTATTGAGGCCAGACCCTATGGTATTTTCTACTAAGCTGCTTGCAAGGAGGAAACTGGTTGACACAGATAAACAATTTTACATGCTTGCTGCCTCCTAGATTCAGTTCATGACTCATGACTGGATCGACCATGTGGAAGACACCAAACAAGTAAGATACATATTGTTTCTCATATTTCTTCTGTTTGTTCTCAACACGTGAGTTTTTCTCTCATAAAGAGTGTTTTGCAGGATAAATTAACACGATTTGGACGAGGAGGAACTGTGTCGCCATGCAAGATTAGTAAGTTCTGCAATTATTGCAGAGATCCACACTATTGATTGGGCCGTTGAGCTGCTCAAAACAGACACTCTCCTTGCTAGCATGCGTGCAAATTGGTAAGATATCTTTATTAAAGCATGGCGTTGAAAAACATAGTGAGGGAAGGTTTTAAACACAAAAATGTCAGCAATCTGTTTGATCAATTATAAGCACACAAATGTTATTAAATATCTTCATCATGATAACAGATTATAATCATGTAAAATCTGCACTCATCTTTACAGGAACATATTTTCTATTTCTTTTTGATGCAAGGGCATGAAAAATTTCAGACCATATTTTGTCATCATTCCTTCACCCACCACCATATAGGGAATCATTGGAAATATAAATGTAATTTTTGTTTATCTGGGCAGTTGGAACTCCGACTTGTAAGCTCATTTAATGAGCTCAACAACAAAGAAAATGCCATAAAACCAATTGAGCGAGAGTTTTTGAGTTCAAACAAGTAGTTAAGCATTTATGAGGGATTTTGAGTGTTGCCTTAACATTTAGGTGGGATTATGAGAAGAAGTTTCCAGAATTTTGGGATTGGAAGAAGAGGAACAAAATAAAATAGAAGAAAAGGAGAGAGAAAGGAAGTGGCAAAGGAGCAGCAGAGGACAGTTGAGGGAATGTTTGGAAAATAGATAGAGGGGTCTGTAGCAAACAACAAGAAGACAAAGATGAGGACAGACTCCTAGTTTTTTGCAAGATTTGTAAAATGTGAAAAATAAGATTATAAATGTTTATATTTTCTAAGTTAATGAAATTGGTTATTTTTTACTTCCAAGTTGTTATTCTCTGATATTTTGTGTGTGCGATTGCAAGAAATGATATACATTTTTTTTGTTTTGAAAGTTTTGACTTTTGTGTGCAAGTCGGGAGTATTTTAAGATTTTGGAATCGTGGATAATCACCTGCAAACATCGCTTCTACTACTCCCAACAACTATCTATTTTGGACAACAACTTAGTTATTTGTCTTGTAGTTAGTTTTATGTCCCTTAGAACTTTTGTTTGACCTACAACAACCATTTAGCCTTCATGGAAGGCTATGTGAGTTGCTTACAACAACACAACCTTCCCTTTTCAACCTCTTAGCTCTCTAAAAAGTGGGTTTTTGGGTGTGTACAAGGAGGTGGGCATCATCTACATGGTATTAGAGCACAACTACAACTCTATGAAGAAAGATAGAGGCTTGATACTGGGGTTGAAGGAAGTTGTAACAACCATCTCATTGTTACAAAAGATTTACCATGAGTTTTTCAACAAACAGTTATAACTGGCATTCAAGGTACAAGAGACATTTTTTCTTTCAATAAAAGAAGCATACTATTGCTTACTATTTCTATTTAGATATATCAAAGAATCTATAAATACTTTCCAACCAAAAATATTAACATCATTTAATTTTTGCATCACAATTCAACAATTTCAATTAAGTAGGCTATAAACAATAACTTAAAGAGAATAAAATTTGAGATCATGTTAGATTTGGTTGTGAAATCACCCAAGATCAAAATGATTGAAGGAAAGCACAAAAAGAGATGAATAAAATCAACACTCCCTTAGCATTGAACTAGCAGTCCATATTACTAATGAAGGGGAGGGGCGAGTATTGTTTATATAGAAAAATAATGGTACATAATTCCAAGAGGAATAATAACTCCCAAGTGCCCATAATAGGTGGGAGTTTTACCTAATTGGTAAATTTCAGATTGCATGGTTATGCCTACTCCTGTAAATACAAGAAATGGTTATGAGAGGTGGCATAAGAATCCAAAAGAGGGTGTGAGACTCAACTACCCAAAAGTGAGTGTGAGTAAAACATGTCAATGATGGATTTATGCCACATGTCCTCATCCTAACCATTCTAATATTACCTAAGCACACTTAATAATGTGTGTAGGAAAAATAAATGTTCCCTAACATAAGGAAAATAAAAACCTACATTAACGGTTCTTTATCTAGATTCTTTCTATCTTCCAAGACTTGACATGCCATTTGTAAGAGGGAGAGATCATCCAAGTTTTTAACCTCCAACTATGGACTTAAGCAGTCCCCTACATACCTTCCTAATTGGAACTATAGTGTTGTGCCATTTGAGATCTAGTGTTGTGCCCTACTTAACTAATATTGTCGGACAACCATAGATACCTTCCAACCATGCATGAAATCTCTAACTAGCTAAGTATCTCAGTCATAGTGAACCAATAAGTGCATGCAAACAAAACTACACTCATTATGGCCATAGTATTTATATCATGGATACGATTTCTATTAAGAATGAATTCATTTATTCACCCACCCTACTCGACTTGGAAGACCTTTCCTGACCTAGTGAATATTGGAGCTACTATTCTGCCCAATGAATAAATACAAAGAACTTATAGTGTGAAAAAAATTGTCTTACTAATCATAACTAAACTAGGTTGATAAGACCTATCAAAGCATTTTGGAACCCATGTGATACTTATGTAAGTAAAGGGTCTTGGAAACCACCACTAGTTCAAGTCCTTAATTACTAAGTTAGTAAACAATGAGACTAAATTAATTTTTTGACCATGAATACCCATGTCATGTTCTCATAACTTCTTGGGATGTTGCAACTACCACTTATTCAAGTCATTATTAGCCATGAGAATGTAATATCTCCTACTCTATGCAAATACAATTATTATTGATGACTTACTACCATTGATTGGTTTCACTTAGTCACAAACTAAAAGAACTGACAAATGTTCAACATATTAATAGTCAATATTAATCTTAAGTAGAAGATTCCTTATTTTTATAGTCTTAGATGTTTAGTGAATTAGCATTATTATAGAGTCCTTCCTTAGAAAGTGAAGATTCACTAAATAAATAACTCATATGGGTTATTAGTTATTTCTTACTCAAACACCTAAATTACTTTAACCTAACTACCTAGGTCTTGGCTATAGCCACTTGCTTGAGTCTTAACCCTAACCCTTGAGAGTGACTACTCTCATGATGTAATCTTTAAGGAAATCTTACCACAAAATGGTATCTTCTTGACCTTCATAGTCATAACATAGTATGAATGTTATGTAGATAAAGTGTTCTCCATAGTAGTTAGATCTCCATTAAGAATATAACTTCCTTTAGGTTTTAGTATTTCATGTATCTCATTGAAATCTTGTTAGCTAAAGATAAGACAATCTTAGACTAACTAGTTTCATGTTTTAATAAATTTGTATAAATATAAGTGTTTAACTTTCCTTGAACCCCCATGTTACTCAACATAACTAAGGGTTCTTGGCAATTACCACTAGTTAAAGGTATACTGTACAAGAGAGTTTCTACTCTCTTAGTTATTATTCTTTGCATTCACTTGCCGACTTAGGTAATTAACTTGCCCCAACTAGTCATAAGACAGTTAAGAAATATTTTTCACATAATATCTCTTGTTTGGAAGGTTTTCCACCTAGTAGGAAACCATAGAAGGGCTACCTATTCAAAACCAAAGAGGTAAGGTTTCCATTGCAAGAAACTCTCGCATTCAAAAAAATATTTTTGAAATGGAAGTAGGAAAATTCATTCTTAATTAAAAGAATTCATGGTATAGACTAGCCTCAACCTGAGCTTAAGGCTATTTTCCTTTCTTTTTCCAGAGTCTTAACAACATTCTTGGTATCCATTCATGAGTTTTGATTGCAAGTATTTACAAGCATCAATGTTCTTATTTTTCATAATAAAAAGGTTTAAACAATTTGATATCAACTGCAATTACATTTGGTTGTAGAAAAATATTTATAAGGAATTCAACAATGAGCCCTAACTAACTTAAATATTCTACTTCACAAAGTATACCTTTAGTAAAGAGAATAAATTCATCTAATATTGAAAACCACTTTGGTGGCACTTTGGATAAGGACCATGGTGAAATCTTGGAAAACAGGTGCCATGTGTGGTTGATCTTTTCTTCATCATCTACCATCACTCTATCTGGTTTTCCACCTTTCACTCATAATAATCTCACCTTCACACTTTTTCACGTCATCTATAATAATGCTTTTTTGTCCTTCCCATAGCTCGAAATGGTTTACATTTTACATCTTTTTCATTCTATATCCACCCATAATAAAGCTTATCCCATTCTGCCCCTAATAAACTAGTCTTATACCCAACTGCAGGAAAGTACTTAACTCACAAGTTTAAGAGACTCCCCACTTGTCATTAGAGGTCACTATATCAAAAATTTTAAAAAAATTTAAAAACTTAAAAAATTCAAGTAATCAAAACATGTCAAAAACCCAAAAAAATCCAAATAACCTTTCAAAAATCTTAAAAATGGAGTTAGTTTCAAGTCATGTCATCCCAAGTTTGGTTGAACTATGTTGTCTCTACATGTATAACATAGGAAAGACCATCACTCGATGAGCCACTGAGGTACTGGGTTAGAACTTTAGGATTTTTCAAATGAATTCAATCAATGATTCAATCCATAATAAATGAAGCAAGGTCAAATTTTGTCAAACTATGAGGTCTTTGCACATTGTTACATAGGAAATCCCATCTTTCATGAGTCCTCAAGGCCCTAGGTCAGTCCTTTAGTGTTTGTCAAGTTAGTCACTATTCATACCATAATAAATCAAACACTTTCATTAGACAAAAATGGTCATCAAACAAATAACGAATCAACAAGACAAACTATCCAATAGGTCTTCAAACTAGACTAGTCAATTGCCTAATTAGTCAAGACATCAAGACATCAAACTTGTCACTTAATGGTCTTATACAAGAGATGGAATTGTCAAAACTAAACATGACGTCAAATACAACTTGCCTCATTTCTTGAAATCAGACCTAGTCTTATCATACAAGATGCATCCTTCCTAAAACAAGACATTGTCATTATCAGACAATGTCACTTTCCTTATATAGATGGTTACATGATCAAAACAAGACTTGATTTCTTATATGACATGTTTTTATTCTTGAAACTATGCAATGTTGTCAATCAATCAACTCATCAATCAATTAGTCAATCAAGTATCAACAAAAAAAAAATAGTAAACAATCTAAATGGTTGTTGACTTTGTTTCTTTTCTTTGTCTTATCTTTTAATTGAGTTGTTTTGGTCATGTTACTAGACACCTCGAGGATGTCCCACAAATGATTTAGAGGAGCAATGATGTCTCATGACCTCCTTTTCTTTTGATTTTTTCTTGTGGATTGACTTGGCAAAAAGACTGGGGCAATTTTTCTCTTAGTATGAGTCATGGCATTCCTTCTCTATTAACTATCTATTTTTAGGTGGACAAATTTTCACATCTTGGTGTTTGTTATACCTTGGTGTTTATTGTCCATTTTTCACATTTTTAACACTCAATGATGATTAAAAACAAAGTCTAGCATCTATTAAGAAAAGGTATTTCTTTGTCTCCACTAACCCCATGCTAACATCCACACTAACACTTATATCCACATCTTGATGGCATCCTATGACACAAAAATATCTTACATACATAATAATGTTAGAAGCATGTACGTATCATCATAAACATATTAGGTCATTCATATTGCATCAAAAAGTACAAAATTATAGATAACATTTCATCATAAGGATCATGCATTTATCTAATATCACAACCATATAGTATCATCCTATATTCATAACACATCAGTAATGCATACATATTATCACATACATTTGAAATAAGCATTTTATATACATAGGCACTACATATCATAATCATATTGAATCATCTAGTATCCATAGTTCATTATGCTACATTGCATATGCATTTCACTTGTATACCATGAGAACCATTTATCACATTGTGTTGCATTAGCATCACATAAAAAGAAGTCATATACAACATTACATATATCATTGCATCATTCATAATCATCACATCATAATTACACCATACATCCATCACATCATAAAATCATAATGGATTATCACATATGAACCATATTTAAGCATGAATCATTCATTAGGAATTCATATTGCATGATAACATATAACATCATCACATAACGATATAAAATGTATAAACATAATAAAGCATCCATCACATAATAAAGGTATATCACATAAGGAAATATATCAAAAAGTATCACAATACAAAGTCAAGATGTCTCCTTGTAGTGTAGGAAAATGCATACCCTTGCATTTTCACACTTGTTTAGGCCTACCTTACTTTGTTTATGCTTATTTATGTCTTAATTGGTCCAATTTTGCATCCACAAGCCTAATAAAATATATATTTTTCTAGGTAATCTCAACAAACATCAATGGATAAATTAGTATATTTGATGATTTTGTCTGAGTGTCACTAATTTTAGGTTAGGACTAAGATGCTGCCTAGGGCGTCTTTGTCCCCCAAAGGTCTTGGGACCCTTATTTTAAATGTTCCTTAAATGACCCCTTTTTGGAGTCTGTGCCCCGAGTTTCATGCCTTGGGACTAAGATGCCACCTAGGGAATTTTAGTCTCCCTTAAGTTATTTTTAGGATTTAATTTCAAATCTTGGTAGGGTTTAGCCTCCTTTGATGAATGAATTCATATGTCAGCTTTTTGTGGTATAATTTTGGTATATTAAGCATGGATAACCATAAATACAAGGTTCCTTCTCTCATTTTCTCATACCAAGCAATATTACAAGCCATCTAAGCATCCACACATTCAAGTATTCAAGCATTAAATATTAGTTCATCAAGCATTTGGAGCCATCATTGAGATTCAAGCATCATATCAAAGATCTTCTTGCATCATGTGTGTTTTTGTGCTAACATTTGTGATGTAGAGTTTTGATTCAAGCAAGCAACTCAAGTTCATATCTATCAAGGATTTCTTTGATTAAAGATCCATATCCAAGCTAGTCATTTCACACAAGTTTGCAAACTTTATAGCAAGGGTTTGGTGAGTTGTAGCATTGCATGTTGTTCATTCATCATTTACCTTTATTTCATTTCATTCTAAGGTTTAATTACCAACAAGGGGTTTGACCAAGGAAAACCCCCATTCTCTAAAAATCAACAAGTTTTTCCCCCCTTGTGTGTTTGTGATCGTAGATTTAGGTTGAAGACTTGAAGATCATTTGAAGTACAAATTTATGTAGTTGTAAAGTTGCATTGCAAAGTTTTCATCTTCATGGAAAATCACCTACAAGCCAGATTCAAAAGTTTTAGAACCTAAGATCAAAGAAAAGAAAGTGCAAACATCAAGCCTCAAGATCCCTTTTGGAGATTTCAGAAATTTAGATAGAAACTAAGATGGTAGCAAGGGCATCTTAGTCCTCCAAGTGGAATTTTGCAAAGATTCTTTTGGATTATATTCCAGCATCTGAAGATTCCACATCTACCTCAAAAAATATTAGTGGGACTAATAGGATAGTATGGGCATTTTAGTCCTCCATAACACATTTTGATAGCTTCCTTGCATTTCTAGAATCCTCATTGCATTTCTAGACTTACCAAGTACACATAACCTAACTTGTTGCTGAATTTTACCATTTGCACTCCTCATTAAGCTTGCATTATTAGTTTTCTTAGTGAATGCTTAGTTGTATTTTCCAAAATTTTGCTGGGTGGTGAACCCTTAAAGCTTAAATAAACCCATCCTAGGTCTTGCGTGTTGAGAATTGACTCACCTTGTGAGGTTGATAGTCAATCCAATTAGGGTTCCTTAGACATTATTGAATGAAAATTGGAGAATAAATGGGCCTTTCCCTCACCCTATTTTTCATATTGTTCATTTTGGTGAACTCAAAATTTTTTAGCATTCAATTTCTAATTTGGAGTTCATTAAATTTCTAGATCTAGGTTGCATTCATTCTTGCATTGCATCTTGCATTAGTGAAATTATATCTAGGGTTTCTCATATCTAGTGAAATTGCATCTAGGGTTTCTCATACTTGCATTAGTGAAAGTGCATATAGGTTGCATTTTTTATTTATCGCATCATCTTATCTAATTGAAAAGCTAAAAAGTGAATTGTTAATCATCCTAATTAGATTTAGAAACATTGTTATTACATTCAAAATTCAAAAAATTAAATTTAACTTTGCATTCAATTACTTGTCATTAGTTACATTTTCTTACATTCATTTGCACATTTTCCTTCTTCTAAACATCAACTCTCTGAATGGGAAACCTGTGAACACTGTAAACAATCCATAATTTTCTATTTTTCTGAGAAAAACCTCTACCAGGACTAAAATGCCCTTATTGGTGTCTTAGTCACTCTTAGGGTTTCTAGCTCAGAATCCTCTCTCTACTATTTGTTGTCTGTTTCAGTCCCTGAAACCTCAAAATTTCACCAGTAGGAGCAAGATGCCCTGACTATCATCTTAGTTCTTGTTGACTTTGACTTTTCAATTTTTAGGGTTTGAAATTGCTTTTCTATGCTTTTGTTTGCTGCTTTCAATTTTCTATTACAGATTGCAGAATTGTTGTGTCTCAATTTATTTCATTTCAAGTGTAACTGCAAGCATAGGATATTATGTTTATTGCACTTTCTTTGGTTTATCCCTTGTATGAGTTGTACTACTAATATTGTGGTGAGACGTAGTGTGAAACTCATGGAATCCTACAATGAAACACTCATTGTGGATCTTGGGTTATCTAGATCTCTTACTCCTAGTGTTGGTATTAGTTCACTAGGTAAGGACCTGAACCATATATTTTTGGGAATGAGGCTTATAGGCTACTCTTGCACTCTTAGGATGTTTCACCTAAAAGGAGAGAGATAAATATCACTCAAAATCAGCGTGGTTCACTCAAATTAGGAAATGTATGATGTTATAAAAACTAAATGAGATGATGTAAATGCAACTAAGTAATGTAATTGATTTATTATGAATGCAAAATCTAAGAAATGTGTAATGTTTAAAAACATAGTGTGATATGCAAACATGAACTAAACATGAACAAATGAAAAATAGAAATGAAGAAGGTTGAATTAGAGTGCACTTGGGAAGAGAATGAAGAATTTGGAGTGTCTTGAATGTTGGTAGAGATCACTAAAAATCACCAATGGGACTCATTTTCCACTGATTGTGAATTAGTCCAGCTACTGATGAAAACTTCTAAAAACAGGTTTTTGAGTGTTGGGATCTAGAATTTGAAAAAATCTAGTTTTCCAGCCTTAATGTGGGACTCATTCTCCACTGATGGAAAATTAGTCCTTTCCCAAAATTCAGTGAAATTAAGGACTAATTCTATAACACCAGATCTAAGCTTGTCTTCTTCTCGGGTTGACGAAGTCAAATCTATAGAAAACAAACTATAGGTTGTCTCCAAGCTTGAAATAGGTTTGATTTGACTTGAAACACTTTTTTTACTTCTTTTCCACTTTTCAACACCTAATTTTTTGATAAATCTACATACACAAGTCTGCAAACACACATGCAAAAGGGGGAAAATGGTTAAGGGTTAGGTTATAGGGATTTTCCTTGGTCAAATCCCACTTTGGGAATCAACCCCTTAATGAAAAAATTAAATGAAATGAATAAGGAAAGGTGAATAAACAACATGCAAATGTCTTAAACTCACCACAACCTTGTTGAAGAAATATGAAGATATGTCAATGGCTGCTCCAAGATACTTGATTGATGCTTGATTAAATGATGCAAAGTGCTAAAATGTAATTTGAATGCTTAGTGAATGAAGAGATTGCTTGAATGAATTAGGAGATGTAAAATGAGGAGAAAAACACTTATTTATACACACTTGTGCCTTAGTAACCCAATGATACCTCATCATAGGCCGACATAAGGTAATTTTGAATAAAAACTCGAAAGAAAATTTGAAATATTTTGAATTTTGAGCCAAGAGGGACTCATTCGCCAACCATGGTGAATGGGTCCCACCTTGGATTTGAAAGTGGCTGTCAGAAATTATCTTGCATTTAATGTTGTTTTTCAGGTTTACATTGAAAAACACACTTAATTAAGCCTTATGAGTGCATAAAGGGGTCAAATAATGCATAAGAAAGGTGTAAATAGTGAAATTAAGCCTAGAAAAGCGTGAAATCTTGTAACAAGACTTTACAACACTTCAAAATAGTACTGGATAAGTGATAAAAAGGTGATTTTTGGGTGAATTGTAATGAATAGAGTCTAGAAAAGTGTAGAATTTTTTTACAACACTTCACAACACCTTCACAAGATGCCATAATTTGAATTTTAAGGACCTAATGTGAATGTTTAAGTCACATTGGAACATTAAATCATTTAAGCAAGATGGAACAAGAATCATGAAAGAAATGCCTAAAAGACCTTGAAAATGTAAAAGGGTCATTTTTCTATGGCACAAGACCATACCTTTGATACCTCTTTTGTTATTCCTACCTTAACTACAAGTGTTATGCCAAGTGTTCAAACAATGGTTTATCATATCCCTCAATAAAACATAATGAAAATGCATGAAAACCTAGGTAGCTAATTTACTTGAGATAGTGTGAGCATTGAAAAAATTTCCAACACTATTATACTTTCCATAAATAGTATTCACCACATGATGGAAAGTAATGAATGACTTGAAGTTGTGCATAACATAGCTCACATATTTGAGAAACAACTTCCTTCCACCACTAATGGTGACCAAGCTTCAAAAAATGTGCAAATCCAAGGAGGAAATCAAAATCCCCCCCCTTCAACCATAACCTCCATTCCCACCTATACCAATCCTCCAGTGACCACGATGATGCAACCAACTAGCAATATCCTTCCTACCTCAAATATTTCCACTAGTGCTCCTTGTACCTATGTGGTATCTAATATTATATATCCTCTTGTGAGAAATCCATTTGTTGGTCCTTCCAACACACCACCACCATATTCACCTCCATCTCAAACCACAAGCAATGATCCTATCATTAACCACCTTTTACAAAGCCTTTCATCCATTCAACACCAAGTTTCCACCATCAATCAAAATCAAAATGGCCCACCTTCATATTATGTCAAAAACAACCCACTATTTTAGGAGATATTGAGAACTCTGGTGCCACAAGGTATAGAGATGCATAGATTTGAGAAATATGGAAGAAATGGAGACCTTTCTAATCATGTTAGTTCCTTTACTTCTTTGTGTAGTGACATTATCCTTGACGACAAACTTTTGGCTAAGTTGTTTCCCCGATCCTTAAAAGATATTACCTCGAGGACTAGTTTTCCACATTACCAAATAACTCAATTTGTTCATTCAATGAACTTTTTGAGGCCTTTATTAACCATTTCCAAGTGCATATGGTTCCTAAAACAACCTTAGCTGATTTGATGAGATGCAAGAAAAATGAAGATGAAAAAGTCATTAACTTTATTTCACATTATGAATCACTTTATTCCCAAATTAGTGTGAAGATTCTTGATTCTCTCCTTCAAAAGATGTTCATAGAAAATTTACAAAGTAAGATACAAGAAAAACTTACCATAATGAAATTCCCTTCCTTCATGCACTTATGCACTACCCTTCAAGATTATCATAATTCCATAGGTAGTTGTGAACCAAAAACCACCTCTACCCATCTTGAAAAGTTTGAATCCTCAAACTAGAACACTTACCATCCTTTAAGAAGACAAAATAAAAATTTCCTTCAACTAAATCCAACTTCCCAACCTACCCAACAAGTTGATACCCAAGTAGCTGCTACAAAGAAGAGTAATCCTTATATCTTTGGGGATCCACAAAGACAATCCACACCCTTACCCGACACACTTCACAACATCATTACTCAACTATTAAACAAAAAAATTCTTACCTTATCTCCCATTTGACCCCTTGAACCTAGCAAGCCATTACCTCTGAGCTCTAGAAACAATGCCTATTGTGCTTATCACCAACAAAAAGGACATGATACTAAACATTGCAAGCATCTTAAACATCTTGTGCAAGACCTCATTGATTCTAATCATATTCAAATTGGAGGTGTGAATGAAAAATGAAATAAATCGATATATCCTTCTAACCAACCTTTCAAATCATTACCAATCCCATGCCCAACCATAATATATCATTTGTTAAGGCTAGTGAAACTAAGCTCGATGTGATGAAGGTTGACACAAATGATGAAAACATGAGAAATAATGAAAAAAATCTTATGGAGGATGATGAAAAAAATCCTAAGGATACTAATGACCAAATTCCTATTAATAGAATGATAAGAGTGATTGGCATCAAGCCTTATAAACAACAAACCATAATTCCCATTGACATTAATTGCTCTTTAGAAGAAATAATCAAGAATGCACTTGATGGTCCTCTATGTTACAAAGCTGGTAGAATCAATAATAGGCCCACTACTAGGATTTTAGTTTATCTTGTACATTGAGAGAATGTGATCACAAAAGAACTCTTATATGTGCATTAACTCACTCAAGATAGATATGATAAACTGAAAGAATGGATTAAAATGCATGATGGTTTTGCTCATGCTACAATGGGATCAATCACACCCCCTTTACAATTAGGACCAAAGAAATTAAATGTACATCATTCTTGATCATCTCTAATTTAGATCGATTTCATGTGAAGTTAAGCTACAAATGACTTCACTCCATGAATGTGGCCCCATTCGTTGTCCATAGGTGCTTAATGTTTCCAATCAGTAATGAAATATTCACAGTGAACCATAGTGGCTTTATACCTCCATCTTCCTATAGGAAATTTTTAATTAGATTATTTTTGGCATAAGCCCAAGGAACCTATAAGACCCCATGAGGACTTCCATTTCCTATCCTACCAAAAGTTTAAAGAAATATGCATCTAGCCAAATTATTCCTTGAGAATTTTCCTACACCCATGATTTAACCTCTTCCTCTTGAAGAAAACAATATTGAGCTTAAATATCTTCCATCTAACCAAGACCCATCCATCAAAAATCCCTTTCCAATATTTCCTACAAAAGGCCAAGAGAAAACCAAACAAGTCGTAATATTCCTCCTAAGAAAATTTATAAAGCCAAAGAGAAACTGGTGGAACAACCTTCCATGGTTTCTTTTGTTCTTCCCTCAAAAGAAGAAAGAAAACCTATGGTTGAAAAACCCACTCCTACCCAAACACAACTTGAAAACCATAATAAAAAAAACATAAATAATAGAGAGCGAAGGCATAGAGATTATGATATTTCTCAAAATATGAATGAAGAGAAAAATATTGAAAATCAAAACCCAAACTTTACATAAGCAATAAATGATGAGCCTTCTCCCTTACCAGAACCAATAAGTCCTATGTCTCCAACACAACAAGTAGCAACACCTTCTATGGATATTATTATTTGTCCTGCAGTTGCATGGTTAACTTGGATGAAGATGAAGAAACAACCAAAATTGATGAGCAAGTGCATAATGAGATGAATTTATTATTTTCCTCTTCCATGAGCTTAAATGATTCACCCCCCTATTAGTTGGTTTTCCCTTTTTTTCCAACACAACCGTGATGATCCTCCTAAAATGAGTGATGCACCACATGTTGAACCTAGTGATTCTCCTAGTAAAACACTTTATGTTGTCCCTCTTACTAGTGATTTGCATTCCACATATATTGAACAAGATTAGGATGCGAATGACCTATTGGATGGTTGAATCACTTGTGCTTTACAAGTCTTTTAGCTTTTCTTTTTCTTTTTCTTTCCTTTTATGTGATTGCATGTGTGTATTGTGATCCCCTGTATTGTTCGATGTTTTCTCTCTCTATGTGCATTCCTCTATTTGTACTCTTCTATATGTTGTAAGCTTTTACTCTTTCACTAGTTTGTTCCTTTTATTTTCATGTTTGTCTTGTGTTTTCCTTTTGGGGATGATGCACAACATCGAGAAACCTTATTATTTTTTATCTCTTTGTGTCATTCTTCTAGTTCTATGTGTATTTGGGGAATGATGATAGTTCTGAGCTCTCTAATATCATTGCAGCAAAGACAAATACTAACCCCGAATCTATAGATCCCCTATATGTTTTTGGGGGGAAACCCTATTTTAATTTTTTCATGTTTTGGCTACTTTAAAGTAATTGCTCACATCATGGTGTCAGAAATTTCTTTAAAGTGGGCACATACATTGGCATTATTTTGGCATGATTCCATTTTTATTTTTCTTTTTCATTTTCCTTGATGTGATTTTCTTATTTCATGTTCAATGTGTTTTTCTCTTTGTGATGACATTGGGAGTAATTCCCTTTATGAGCTTGATCTATCTTATTATATTACATTCCTCTTCGTGGTGATGCGATGTAATGCATCCCTTATCTTGCAAATATTTTATCCTTTTATTGGTCCTCTCTTGGAGACATTAGGAACAATGTCCCCAAAGATTAAGACCTTGCATGAACTAAGAAAGATCCCTTCGAACATCCCTCTTTCTTATTGCATTTCATTTTTATACCTTATTAAAGTCATGGAGGTATGGCTTTGATATGGTCCCCTAGGGCTTACCTAGTGAATAACTAGCTTCACTAGCCCTTGTGAGCATGCATTTTTCTACCTTATTAAAGTCATGGAGGTATGGATTTGATATGGTCCCCTAGGGATCGCCTAGTGAACAACTAGCTTCACTAGCCCTTGTGAGTGTGCATTTTATTTTTGTTCTTATAATAGTCATGGGAGTATGACGTTGATATGGATTTCCTGGGGCTCACCTAGTGGACAACTAGCTTTACTAGCCCTTGTGAACATGTGTTTTGTTTGCATGGTGTACTATAACACGTTCCACTTGTAAACCTATTTTGGAAAAATATCCTAGATTTAGTCCATAATGTGTTGGATGGCCAGTCGAAGCTTGATCCATTGCATTTTATTTTCTTTTTCATTTTATTTTCCTTGTTCTTGTCTTTGATGGGTGCATGCTTGCAATTTGGTTATGGCTCCATATATCATCTACAAGCATGTTCCTTTCCACCTATGTTGGTCCTCTATAGGATATTGATCCTGAGGGCTTTCCCACCCTCTTGATTATTGTCATCCTATCTTACTAAAATTTCTACATTTGAACCCCTCTTGATTCTTTGGTTGCCTACTTTAGTGTCAGTTTGAAACATGTTCATCCTCTCACTAAAGTGGGGGCTAAATGTAGTGTAGGAAAATGTGTACCTTTGCATTTTTACACTTGTTTGGGCACACCTTTCTTTGTTTATCCTTGTTTATGTCTTAATTGGTCCTATTTTGCATCTACAAGACTAATAAATTATATCTTCTTCTTGTTAATCCCGAAAAACACTAATGGATAAATGACAATTTAATGATTATGTTTGAGTGTCCCTAATTTTTGGGTTGAGACTAAGATGCCACCTAAGGCATCTCTATCCCCCAAAGGTCTTGGGACCCTGATTTCAAGTGTGCCTTAAATGGGTCCCTTTTTTGAGTCTGTTTCATGCCTTGGGACTAAGACACCACCTAGGGCATCTTAGTCCCCAAAAAGTTATTTTCAAGATTTAATTTCAAATATTGGCTAGATTTATCACCTCCTGTAATGAATTAATTCATATGTTGACTTGTTGTGGTGTAATTTTGGGATATTAATCATGGATAAGTATAAATACAAGGTTCCTTCTCTCATTTTCTCATACCAGGAAATATAACAAGTAATCTAACCATCCAAGCATTCAAGAGCGGTTCATCAAGCATTTGGAGCCATCATCAAGATTCATGCATCATATCAAATATATTATTGCATCATGTGTGTTTATGTGCTAACATTTGTGATGTAGGGTTTTGATTCAAGCAAGCAACTAAATTTCATATCTATCAAGAATTTATTTGATTCAAGATCCATATTCGAGCTAGCAGTTTCACACATGTTTGTAGACATTATAGAAAGGGTTCGATGAGTTGTAGCATTGCATGTTGTTCATTCATCATTTCCATTTTTTAATTTCATCCCAAGGTTTAATTACCAATAAGGATTTTTTCCAAGGAAAACCCCCATTCTCTAACAATCAACAAGTTTTCCCTCCCTTGTAGGATTGTGATTGCAGATTTAGGCTGAAGACCTAAAGATCATTTGAAGTGAAAAGTTGAGAAGCTGCAAAGTTGCATTGAAAAGTGCTCATCTTCATGGAAACTCACCTACATTCTAGATCCAGAGGTTTCAGAACCCGAGATTAGAGAAGAAGGAAGTGCATACATCAAGCCTTAGGATCCCTTTTAGAGATTTCAGAAATTCAAATTGGGAATAAGATCATAGCAAGAGAATATTAGTCCTCCAAGTGGAATTTTCTAGAGATTATTTTGAATCTTGTTCTAGAATCTGAATATTCTACATCTACCTCAAAAAATAGCAGCAAGACTAATAAGACAATAAAGGTGTCTTAGTCCTCCATGGCACATTTTGACAACTTCTTTGCATTTTCAGAATCCTCATTGCATTTTTAGACTTCCCAGGTACACATATCCTAACTTGTTGCATAATTTCATCATTTGCACTCATCATTTAGCTTGCATTATTAGGTTTTGTGAGTTGAATTCTTAGTTGTCTTTTCCAAGATTTTGCTTGGTGGTGAACCCCTTAAAACTTAAAGAACCCCCCTCCTAGGTCTTCCTTGTTGAGAATTGATTCACCTTGTGAGGCTGATTGTCAATCCAATTAGGGTTCCTAGGACATTGTTGAATGACAATTAGAGAATAAGAGGGTCTTTCCCTCACACTATTTTCATAGTGTTCACTCCCAAAATGGAGATCATAGGCTAGATCAAACATATATAAATGTCTAAAGCTCAATACATAGAATATTTTTTAGCCAGAGATACCCATGTCTCCTTATGGGGATGGTCATGGGGAGGGTTGGTGCTCGTATATATCCTCTACATGTGATCCTAATGGCTTGGGATTTGAGGGTGGCCTATGATATGGCCTCAGTCTTGGTTAATTAACCCCTCCACTTCTCTATGATCTGCTATGGTGCTAATGAGACATGTCATGACTTTGTGTGTGTGTATGAGAGTTCCCTCTTAGCTGTTGGTAGTTGTTGCTCATACAAATACATATTGTATCTAGCCTCTTGACTAGCCTAGAACAATTGATAACCTAACTCTATCAAGGAAACAATACGCGTAGTAATGAAATCTAAGCAACATTGATTTGTACACTACCTCCCAATCACTGCCACATCCCTCTCTATCATAAGGGTTCCAACCTTTGCATCTAAAGCCTATATCCTTTCATCTAATACATTTATTTGAGCCTATAGATCTACCAATATTTGATCCATTGACCCATCCCCATCCTTGACGAACACATCCTTCAAGCCCTCACCATGCTCATCTATCAAAATATTCTATTGGAACTTTCTCTCCTCCTCACCCATGTCCTCTCCTTTAAACTCCTCCTCTCATATCTCTTGATTTTCCTCTCCCATCTACACCTCTTGCTAACATACCTTGAGGTGAATTCCCTCTTTTGCACCCTTTCCTCCTCCATCTCTACCCTTAGTGCCTCCTGATAAGGTTCCTCTCTGATAGGTGAGATTTTCCTCACCACTCTCAATCCTCTAGCTCATCTCTATTTGAATTTACCTTCTTTTCCTCTCCTACCATCCCTATCATCATCACACCTTCCACCATCATCTCCTCATCTTCCATCTCCTACCTATCCTCACCCTCTGAATCAGACTTGTGGGTCCCTTACTCTGCCCTCTATCAACACTAGGTGGTCAAGATTGGTTAATGGCTCAAGCCTATGGGTGGCCCACTGAGTATCATAATTTTGCATAGTTCCTACATCCACAACCTTTTCCCTTGTAAGCCACTTGATTGGCTATAGTTAATGTATCCCTTGCTTTACTATCACAACTGGTATCATTTGACCCCACTACCCTATCTCTCATATTTATCTCACATACTTCATTGTCCCCACTAGTAAACCCAGACACTCTTTGAAGTATCTTTATACCCACTTAATAAGGTACATCTTAATGATATGTTGAGATTGTACTCTCCATCCAATAAGGTTCCTCAAATGTCAACACCATGAAAAATCATCATCATCATCGTCCCACAACTAAGAATCCTAGTAGGGTCTCCATATGAAACGGGTCAGTAAGTCAATGGCATGACACCAATAGCCCACATCTCCAACATGTGTTTCTGTCACCACTCCACCACATAAGAAGACATATGGCATGCCAACTCCCAACTCCCTCCGTATTGGTGGATGGAACACAACAATGTGCTCCCAAGCTAATATCATCAATAGATTTCTACCATATTTGATCAAATTTGCTCCCCCATAGGCCACATCATGCAACTAAAAGTATAACATCACTAGTAAACAAGGTCCCCATTGATAAATAGTCCCTCTACGCAACATACCTACTAGCATCTTGCCCCAATCGATGGGAAATCCATGTCCTCTATGATTGGGCATTACTACCCTAACAATCACTATGGACAATATGACATAAAATCAATGATAACTCTCTTCCAAGACCTACCATCGGATATCATACTCCTCAACCCCTAGATCTATAGCATCCTCATTCTTGTATGTAGCCTTAATAGCTTGATATATGTGCTTTGGATCATATGAAACTTGTATTCCATGGATAGGTAGTATCAAAATCTAATAGACATCCTATAATGTAATTGTCACCTCCTTTATCAACAAATTCAATGAACTCATCTCTGAGTACCATCTCTTGGTGAGCTTGGTCAACAATCCTCTATTAGCCCTAACAATGGGCATGAATTAACATAGTAAGAACTTAGAGAAAGGATTTGGTGCTTCTCAGTATCAATCAGTTTCTCCCATAATATGAATGCCAATCAATGACTCTCTTGAGTATATATCAAGTCAAATCAAACTTTTGGTTGCCAACAATAGCATTGCATCAATTTAAAACCCTAGTTAAACCTATTGGACCTTAATTGCAAAATAAATCTTATCCTAAATTGATTGAAAAAGAAATCTTATCCTAAATTAGGGCAAGAGTTAGATTAGGAAATTTTGTCACACTACTAAAACACATGCATTTCACAAGGAAAATGTGTCACATATTTTGCATGTGTTTCATTATGACACTTGCATCACACACCCAAGTATATCCATTGCTTGGGTCATTTGTAGTCAACCTTTGCCACTTGTGTCACATGTTTGAACATGCATCATCTCATTGCACACATGTGGCTTACAATTGTGATTGCATCATTCCCAACCATGGGTGCAGTGCAAGAAGCTAATGTGGCCTAGTTTGGAGGAATTCAAGGTTTGGGAAAGGCTTATCATGAATTCAAGGAATGGGTTAGAAGGAACAACTTGTTAGAGATAGAGATAGAGAAAGGGGAATTTAAATGAAATAATAGGAGATTGGGGTCTAGTTTTATTATACAAAAATTGGATATATTTTTTCTATTTGGGTACCTTTTATCTCTCAACCAAACTTTGAAGGAAAAAATTATTTCATGTTCAAGATCTTATCATTACCCAGTGATTTTGGATATAATTGGGGAGACAAAACCATTGAGTTGTCCCTTTAGATTTGAAAAAATTTAGATCAAAGAGAAGTATTTTTGTGACCTCATAGATCAATTTTGGAAAGAAGAATAGGTTTTAGGATCCAAATTATTTTGTGTGATTTCTAACCTGAAGGACATCAAGCAAAATTTGTTAAGGTAGAATAGAGAACACTTTAAAGAAATCTTCTTTGAAAAACGTAGAATAGAAGTAGAGATGGTGTATCTTAATATAGTAGTGATCTCAAAAGGAATGGATCAATCCAAGTTTCTTGAAGAAAAGTGGCTCCTAAGAAAATATGAAGACATTCTAGCTAAAGAAGAAATTCATTGGAGGAAAAAATCCATGGAATTTTGGTTGGTCGAAGGTGATAAAAATTCTAAATTCTTTCACAATGCAATGAAGAAGAAGTGATCCTTCAATAGGATCCTAAAATTTACATGTGAATATGGGAGCTATAGTGAGGACCCTAAAGAAATTGTGTAAAGTGCAATCAAATACCTCTAGGAAATTCTCAATAATCATGAGGGATCAGACCTAAATAATCAATAAGAAATCATAAAAAACATACCCAAACTGGTTAGTGAAGACCAAAATAGGATGCTAGTTGATAAGTACTAAAAAGAAGAGATAAAATTGGAATTAAAATAGATGGACACAGACAAGGCCCTTGGGCCTGATGGATTTCCTGCATGTTTTTTTAGAAGTGTTAGCAAACCATAGGCCAAGATGTGATTAAGGCCTTGGAAGTTTCTTGACAATCGGGTAGATTCTTGAGGGAGATCAATAAAAAATTTATAACATTAATTCCTAAGAAGGAGATCCCATCAAATTGGGAGGATTACTTCCCTAATTCACTTTACAACACCCTATACAAGCTACTGGCAAAAATCATAGCTAACAGGCTTAAAAGATCCTTCCAACAATCATACTAGAAGAACAAATAGGCTTTGTCTCTAATAGTTATATATTCATTATAGCACAAGAAGCTATTCATTCAATTTAGAATAACATAGAACCTATCATACTCATAAAGCTAGAAATTAAGTAGCCATACGACAAAGTAGACTAGAGATTCCTTTCATAGAGGAATTTGGGTTTTGTAATAAGTGGATTAACTAGATTTATCATTGCATATCTAGTCCAAGATGCTATGTTCTTTTCAATGGGTGTCTAAAGGGATATTTTGAAGTCTCTAGAGGAATAAGGCAAGGGGATCCTCTCTCCCTATTTCTATTTGTCATAATGGCCAAGGCACTAGGCATAACAATTAATTAGCCAAGGGTTTGTGGCAAGTTGGAAGGGGTTAAAATTTTGAATTGATTGGTTCCTTGTACACATCAATAGTTTATGAACGATAATTTATTATTAGGTGCTAGGAAGAAGAAGGAGGCCAAATAGTTTAGAAAAAATATTTAAAGATCTTAGCTAGCATCAAGTCCAATGGTAAGCAAGGAGAAGTATACCATCTAATTTTTTAACATGGATGAGAGAATAGTGTGAACCCCTTTCTAAACTCGCATAAATAAAATTGGACAATCACATTTGTAGATCAAAATGCAAGGTTAGCACAAGAGTTCCCCATAAAATCCATTTGCATTGTTAAAAAAACAAGGAAAAAGATGATATAATTGAGCAAATGCAAACAAAAATAACTATCCCTATTCTAAAACAAGACAAACACTTGATCTTATGGGGGGATTGGTGCTATTATGGAAAATATCCCTTTCCCAACCCCTTTAGATAAGCTAAATGATGCACCAGCTTTGAATATGATATGAAGAATGATATGGAATTGTAAGATGATATGGAGCTTTGATATGGATTCAAATGCATTTGTGTATGAGATTGTGGAGATTGTGGAGGTGAAATGCTAAGGTTGTGGAGGATTTGAACAATAGAGGGGGCCTCTATTTATGGCCAAAACTGATAAAAGAATGCCAAACATGGAGGATGTGGGACTAAAGATAATCCAATGAAAAGAGGCCACTTGTCAACTTGTGATAGGTTGGAGGATGAGTACATTTTGGTCAATGTGCTAGAGATTTTAAAATTGTTGAGTGGGGGACATGAAAGAGACATGTAAGACTTTAAAATTTAAAATTGTTGAGTGGGGGACATGTAAGAGACATGTAATACTTTCAAATTTAAAATTGTTGAGTGGGGGACATGAAAGAGACATGTAATTTTAAAATTGTGAAAATGTTGAGTGGGGAATATTCCTCAAAGATGCCATGTTGAAAGAAAATATTGATTTTAATAAATCAATAAATTGATTTATCTGTGCAAGTGGGTGGTTAGGTTAGTTTAATTAGGATTAGATTAGCTTAATGATGATTAGGATGTTTTGACCAATTTGACTTGATTTAGGGATTTAAATCAAATCAAAGGGAGATGAAAGGTGATAAAGATTTAGTTAAATAAATATTTGATTTATTTAGCTAAGGGGAATAATGATAGGATCAAATTAAATAAAGTTAATTTATTTAATTTTAGATGGACGATCTATAGAGATTAAATCAATTAAAGGGTATGTGCAGGATCATGATGGGCCAAAAAGTGGCAATATGATGGGTATGTGGCTGACGACTTTTTTTTAACCCAAAATTGATGAAATGAAAAGGGTTTTTAAAGAATTCTCTTTTTCCACCAATATAAATTTTGCTTTACAATCTTAATAAGTAATTCTATTTATTTGACTCTATGACTATGACTGTTTGCAACTAAATCATTTTTTTATTTAAAACCACACACACTTACATAATATAGGATTATAAATTAAAAATTTCATGATTTTTTGACCAAGTTAAGGTGGTTAGAAATAAGAGTTTTTTTATATTTTTTTAAATTTGTAATAAAAAAATCATAATTAATTGTTTACTTTGAAAAAAATTACAAAAAAATATTCATCACATTTGGGCATGAGTCCCCTACTTATATCTAAAATATTATTGAAAAATATTATCATTTTATTTTGGTTAGGGTGGTCAGACAGACACCTACTTCTTATTTTTTCCCTTAAATATAAGTACTACTACATTGAAATTTCAAATTTTTACCAAACAATTTTTTATTTTTTTTAAACAAACCTAGTAGTTTAGAAACTACATTCAATTTTCTATAGATTCTATCCTTACATATTTTTGAAATAATATAAATAAATTATTCAAATGTTTACGTTAAGTTGCCTAACTCTTATTTTTCTGATTTGTTGCCACTTAAGGGCCTGTTTTTTCCATGATGATCCTGCACATACTCTAAACTTGATTTATTTAATTGGTGGGAAAATATACTTAGTTAGATATGCATGATGTCAATTTTGCATGTCTACAAATAAACATTGATATCTCTAGGATCTTTGCATTCAGCATTGGGAAACTAGCTTGTCCATATCTAGGCATTCCCCTCAAAAAAGGCTTGATAAATACCAAATTGTGGGATCTGCTAAAAGAGAAAATGGACGAGAGACTTTCATCCTAGAAGGGTAGATTGTTGTCTTGGGCGGGGTTGCTTGGTTTTTCTAAAAATAGTGTTTTCTACCATGCTCCTCTATCTTTTAACATGGCTTGATATTTCATCTAGAGTCAATAATAACATCACTCAAATCTTGAGGAAGTTTTACTAGTGGGGGCTAGAAGAGAAAAAATAAATTTCCTATGATGTCTTGGAGCAATATGTGTATGTCTAAGGAGGATGGAGGAGCTGGAATTTTGCAATCTAGTATGGAAAAACAAGGCTCTAGGAGCCAAATTGGTTTGGAAAATGTATACCCAGCCCCATCTAAAATGAGTCAAAATTATCCAAAGAAAATATTTAGTTGATAATGACCTCAACACAAAATCTTTAGGATAGGTTCTCCCCCTAAGGTTTCTAAGGTATGGAATTTCATGGTGGAATGTACAATAGTGCTCCAAAAGTATCTCTTATGGGACATTGTAGATGGTAGGTCTGCCTTATTTTGGGAAGACTCCTTGGGGGATACCTAGTCATTGATTCTATGATAAATACAGAGAGGGCTAAAGCTTTCTTCACTCATAACTACGGAATACATGTTAGAGACTATGTGAATTTTGAGGAATGATCTCTATTGCTGAGTTGGAAATGGAAAGACATGGAGAATTTCCCTCTAGACATTAGGGAGATGGGCAGATTAAAATAGATTTTGAAGGATAGAGTGTTGTCCTTTAGGTTAGGCATAGACAAACTTTTCTTGTCTAAATCCAAGAATGGACAGTATAAAATGAAGGATGGTTATGAGGTGATCAAAAAAGATTCTCAACCTGAAGCTACTTCATTACCGGTCAAGCTTTGTTGTGATAAAAGGTGTCTCCCCAAAGTTGGTGTCTTCAATTGGGTTTCTATACAAGGGAGATTGCTAGCAACAAAATTCTTCAAGAAGCTTGGGTTTGAAGGCCCTTCTTGGTGTGCTCTTTACCTATTGGAGGAGGAATCACTTAATCACATCTTGCTAGGATTCTCTTATGCTCACCATTGTTGGAAATGGTTATGTGCCAAATTAGGATGGGAAACTACCCTTCCAAATTACATCTTATCACTCTTCAATTGTAAGCCTGTTTTAAAAGGAAAAGCCTTCTTCAAAACCTTTGGATATGTAGTTCCTCAATTGTTCTTTGGCAACTATGGAAGGAAAGAAATAGGCGAATCTTCAAATATGAAAGCATGGAAGTAGAGCATCTATGGGCTAAGATAGAGGTAGCTATTGTGGAAATTGTAAACAACATAATGGGAGCCACATCAAAAAAGATTGCACTTTTTTGGATTGGGAAAATCAAATGAGGAAAAAATGGTTTGGATTGAAAATTCCACCCTTTTTCAGCCTGGGAGGAAATGAGAGCCAAAAAAGAACTTTTGAAGTATGGTCCCTTCCTAAGTTTGGATGGCATAGGCTTAATATTAACGAACAACTCTTGACAATATAGGTGTGGTGGGAGTCAGATGCTTTATTCATTCTTTGGAGGGTTGAGTTATAGCTAAAATGGTGTCTCCCCTTGGTCTTTCTACTAACAACGAAGCTAAATTTCAAGCACTCATTAGTGGCATGCTAATTTACAGATAGAAAGGGATCACAAAAATTGAAATAAAGGGTGATTCATCCTTGGTCATTCATGCTATAAGAACTAGATATATTCCTAGTTGGAAATTAAATGGTCTACTAAATCAAGCCCTTAATTTATTAGGATTTTTTGAAAACTTCACTATTAATCACATCTAAAGGGAAATTAACACCAAGGCTAACATGTTGTAAAATAGGGGTCTTGATGGGGGAGATTTCATGGAAGATTGATCTATATTAAAGGTTATAATTTCAAACTTGCATAGCTTGTATGGGATTTCAGGAAATTCAAGTGGTAGAATTTGAAGTCCTTGTTGCAAGCATAGACTGCAAGAGCTACAAATCAAGGAAAGTATACAACTCATTAATTATATTGTGTTGTTTGTCATTTTTCATGATTTTGCTACTTCCATGGTTTGATTTTTATGTATTTGCAATAGCATATCTATAGTTCATATATAAAGAATTTTTTTCAAGACATGTAATTGATGGGTTTATGTAAATCCAAATTCCAGACTTACGATGTCTGGATACAGTATGCCTTTGGAGCAAGCTATTTTGTAAACATTTTCATATATTAATATAATTCCTACTCTGACGTGTTATTGACAAAAAAAACCATTTCTATCCCTTTATTTCCTCCTTTTTTATTAATTAAATAAATAATATTTATTTAATTACATCACTAATGTCCCCTTCTTTCTATAGTTAAAAAAATTCTTATTTGTTTGATTATTGTCATTTTCTACTATAATTAAATAATTATTTTAATTATTCATTATCCTTTTCTTCTGTAGAATAAATAAATTTTATCTATTTAATTATTTACTGATTTGTCTTTTTCTCCATTTTTGAATTAAATTATTATTTAATTTAAAATTCAATTTTCAAATAGTTTTCTTAAATTATTTAATTATTCACTTTTCCTCCTAAATTAAATGTTTTTATGATTATTGAAGTATGCTAAATCTGCAAGTAAAACCAACCTCAAATACTCATTAGAAGGGTTAGTCCAAACATACAAATCTGCAAATACCTCTATGAAATAAAATATCTATGCTAAAGAAATGCCACAAGTAACAAAAACAACATCAATAAGACATTTCAAGAGCAAGATAATCACCTATTCCAAATTGGATTGGTGTCAGATGTGCTCGTGACCCTTTCCCAACCCTTGCTAAGAAGCCAAAATGATGAAATGCAAATGGAAATGAAGAGCAAGATGAGTTCTCAAATCAAGAGAGTAACCCTGCATACAAGTTGTGGATGGATGAATGAGGATTAAGGCCTTCTTTTATAGATTTTCTTGAGGAGAGATTGGCCAAGAGGGTGAATGTGGGCCTAAATATCCACCAATGATAAGAGGCCACTTGTCAAGTGGTGATAGGCCAATGGATGTGCAATATTTGGGAAGTGTGCCCATGAGAGGGAGAATTTGAATTCAAATTTGGCAATAAATTTAGAGAGGGGGACAAGAAAAAGTGAAATAAATGCAATGTTGGAGGGACAAATAAACTTGCCATGTTGAGTTAAAATGGTGATTTAAATAAATCAATAAAGGGATTTATTTGTGCAAGTGGCATAATCTAGAGAATGCAAGTGGGATGAGATTAGAATTTAATCATGGTTAGATTAAATTAATGGTGATTAGGTTAGTTTGACTTTCATGATTTAAATATTTGATTTATTTAAATCAGAAAAGGATGAAATATGGATTGGATTTAATTAAAGGGATGATGTTTGATTTATTTGGTTAAAAGGTTGATGATAATGTTTTATTTAATTTTAAATAAATGATCCTAGGAGATGAGAATACCTAATGAATGGATGAAAGTGCACCTGCTTAATTGATGAATGGTCCTAATGTGAATTCTAAATGAATGAACCTAATCAAATGCAGAATGTTAATTTTGCATGTCTACATTTTGTCCCACTTTGAAGCAATGTACTTGTTGCGTTGGTTCAAAGAATAACTTTGCCACAATCAAAATAATTTTTTTTTTTGATTTTTTGGATGCCCCAGCGGAAAGAAGTACCTTGGTATATTTCCCCCTCAAGAGATGTAGCGAAAAGGTTCAATTTGAAGGTCGATCTCACTATAAAGACGTTCAAAATGGATGGTTATGGTTGATGATGCAAAGAGATGATTTGAAGATGCTTAGAATAAAAAATCTATATTATCCTAAACACCTTAAATGATGATATGATGTGATGATGGATGAGATGAATGATGTGATGTGTTGTGATTATGTAATGGATGACTTATGAGATGCTTAGACTAACAGATCTATATTATGATGATGATATGTTATGATTATGATATGCAGAATATTGATGGTTTATGGATGCAAGATGAATGCCTAATGTATGCATGATGGATGTATTGGTGATGATGATTAACTATTCATGCTGTGATGTTAGTGCAAAAATGAAGAAATTAGATGATGATAAGAGGATCCAACAAGCCAACATTATCAGAGATGATGATGAAAAATGATGATGAGAAATGATGATGATAGATGGATAATGTGCTTATCAAGGATTGGGATTTTAAAAGGGTCACTTACTTTATTTTTGATAACACGCCTAAGTACGATGCATCAAGGTATAAAGGACTAGGATGGCGTTGTACTTAGTATGATGGACTTTGACTCAACAAATAGATAGGAGTATTATTTTTCACACTTGACATACGGAAACCTTGCTAGGACGTACCTAACAAAGCAAGTATTCACTAGGTTATTTTACAAGAATGTCCAAAAAGCACAGCAGACAAAAGATAATGATCGTTGCCCCATTCCTATCTCTCTAAATCCTTCATTTGGATATCATCGAGAGGTCCTTGGAATGAGTGCAATAAGATAAATCAAAAGAAAAGATCAAGTACGCAAACAAGCCAATGTTCTTCATACCTTCAGCCAAATGGATGTGTTTTGATAGGATAAGAATCCAAGGTGATATCCAAAATGATGCCCATGTCCGAATGATATATCCTAGGACATGCATTGTATAGGATGATGATGGTTTGATAAGTTGATTGATAGGCTGTTGATATAAGGTTGATTGACATGTTTGAAAATGATCAAGAGTTAGATTTGCGTTCAATGGTTTGTTGTTTCGATTTTGATTTTACGATTGAAGTTTACTTTTGATGATTGATGTGATTGTTTCTGTTTGTGTTGCCAAAGGATGAAGGTGATGATCAGTTTATTATGGATGATTGATTATTGTGGGTGCAAGCGAGATGAGACGGATGGATTTTTTCAAATATTTGGATTTTTTTGACATTTTTGAAATGTTTTGAGGCTGTTTTTGGGATTTTTTCGTGATATTGCAAATGTTTTGATTTTTTATTTTTGCAATGTTTTGGGGTTTTGTGTTTTTCTGAATGTTTTTGGATTTTGTGTGATTTTTTGAATGTTTTTGGATTTTGATGTTTTTTTGAATGTTTTGTATTTTTGTGTGATTTTTAGGATGTTTTGGATTTTCACATGATTTTGACGATTTGGATATGGAAATGTGTGTGATATCAGTGCTTTGTTTGGGATTTTTGTTGAAACCCAAGCTAGGGTTGATTTGATCAAATCGATGGATTGATGATGACAACATTGTTGAGGATGCACAACAATGCAAGGATTGGATTGATTAGAATTGATGAGGATTGAGGATGCACAACAATGCAAGGATGGATGGATTGATCAAGATTGATAACATTGTTGAGGATACACAACAATTCAAGGATAGTGTTAAGCAACACAATGATTAGGAAGGATATCCCCAAATTATGGATTAATTGGATTCGACTGATCAGGATTGACGAAGCTTGATTTGGAACAAAATTTGTTTGAATGATTTGGCGTGATGTTTGAAGTGTAAATTAGATGTGACTGATATCGATTGTTTGGACAGATGTTTGATTAAAAGATGAAGAATGATAAGGAATGTCTTCTCGTCAAAATACACCATGGGCTAGTGTTTTGGAATTTGCTATCAAGTGGTGGACCAATTTGATTTCACATTTTCCAATGTTTGGGTCACCACATAAGTTGGAGGATATAGATCAATATTTATTCCTAAAGCAAGATGCAAATATCTGCCCCTAGTGTCTAGTAATGTATGGAATGCGATGTGTGGATGCTCGGATAGGTGTGTGGACGGATGGATATGGATTATCTTGTGATAAGATAAGGTGTTTGGATAAACAATGCTCTTTTGGATAATGCTTCATGGCTTAGATAATGCTGCATAGGATGGGAACAATGAAAATGGCCCATGTCAAGAAGTTTACCGGAAGCAAGCGTAAAGTGTGCCCCAAAATTTCATCAAGATCAAGATAACTTGGATGATGGATGCAGATGGATGAAAATGGATTGGATACATGGTTCATGGATGGATGGATTTATTATGGATAAGATGGATGGAATGTTGGATTTATTACGGATGGGATGAGATGCTTTCACTTGAACTGGCACACGTAGATGCTCGATTCTACTCATGATGCATGTTTTCCAGGTTTTCATCATGGTCTTTCCCAAAGTGTCACACATGTAGTTTTCACTAGAGGACGAATTTTTATCTTTATTGTTTTCAATCCTTTTTCTGATTTTTTTTGGATTTTCATATTTTTTATTTTTTGGTTTTTTTGAAAGATTCATGCTGACCCACCTAGTGGTGTCGATATAGATGCTTCTGTCATAATGTGCCATCAATATCCTTCTGAAAGAAGTTTCTTTGCTAAGATACATGCACTTGAATGTAACTTTTGAGATTCCTAATCTGCTTCGTCAATACCAGAGTTAACTCTATCTCTGTGCGTACATCGCAATAGAGTGCCTTTAGAATATTTATGATGAAGGGTCATTTCCAATACATGGTCAATTTGAGAATTGGATATCATGCATGGAGGCATAAATGGAGTGTGTTTATGGATAAGAGATGGATTGGTTGATAGTTTGGAACCTTTTACTCTCCAAACTTGGGAAGATGAGCAATGATGGGTGGATACAGAAGTGTGTGTTGAATTAGGACCAACTGCTTGATATACTTTATATGTCGTTTGAAAAGCCTGCTTTTCTTTTGTGGACATCTTTGATGGATACTTTTCCCTTTTTTAGTTTTCCCCATTGTTTCTTCGGTTGATGGAGTTTGATAGGGATGATCTTTCTTTGTATTCTTTGGTATCCATTTGTATTTGATTTTTCCATTATGCTTCTTAGCTTCTTTTTCTTTGATAACATTCTTCGTACTTTGATTCAAATATTTCCTTTGATGTTGGTCCCTATTCATGGATGGGGTGATGGGTGGATGACGATTCATGACGTGACTGGTTGTAGTATTGGCAATGGTTTCATCATAAGAACTCTTCATGCTCCCCATGTTGACATTTACATGAGATGAAGTTGCCCCCAATATGGTGGTAGTAGTACCTTCTTTCCTTGATTCCGCTTACTTTGAGATGTTTTGTTTAGTAAACTTGCTCTAATGAATGACCACTGTAGATGACATTGTTTCAATCTTCTGCTCTGCTATCTTTGGATTATACTGTCATGTCTGACTTGCTTCCTTGAGTGGATATCCTTATTCATCATGTCCTTAGTCTGAATTTGTGATATATCTGATACTGTTGTTGACAACTCTGTTTGATTGTAGGAATCGATAACCTACTCTTTTTGTGTAACAATGTTAGGAATAAAGGGATCCTGTTCTGAATGAAGATCATTTGCGTGTCCATCCAAAGAAAGCATCTCATGGGTAGATGGAGGAGTATGTGCTACATAGATATGATCATCTTGCATAGATAGGAGAGTTTCCATTAGATTATTGTAGTATCTTGAAGATACAAATTCTTGATCTTGAATGATTTTGAAGTTGCTTTCAGCATGCTTTGGATCAAGTTCTTCACATGGGTCAGTTTCAAAGGATGGATTGCTTACAAAGGTTTCTTGGATGTCATCATTAGACATGGAAAGTGGTTCAATATCTTCAAGTGTTGAGTTCAGGGTTCCTTCAATATCTGTAGCCATGAGGTCGAAGGATGTCAATATGTCTTGGGAAGGACCATTGCTAGACTTTGGTGAAGGATTTTGATTATGCTTTGGAATAAATTCTTGAGATATATCCTCTAACTCATAAGGCAATGTAGAGACATTTTCAATATAATCATTGGTCAATAGATCGTGCATTACGTCAATTGGATCAAATAATCCTAACACTCCTTGAAAGAGATCACTAAAAAGTGGCTCTTGATGTATGGTGAGTTGATCATCAGATTGTGTAGATACATCCTCAATGTGCTCCTCGATGGAGAGGTTTTGATCATTGTTTTCGACAATTGCAGTGGAGAGATTATGAATGTCTTCAACCATAGAGTCAAGTGATGTTGACATTTCTTGAATTGGATCATTGTCAAGTATTTTTGGTTGATTTTGATCGTGATTCAGAAGTGACTCTTGACATACATTGATTTGATCATTGGATGAAGTAGACATAGCTTCAAGGTGCTCAATGATGGATTGATCTTGATCCTTGTTCTCAACAGTTGTCATTTTTTGTGTTTGTGCTTGTGTTTGTTGAGTATCTTGAGAGGCTATTTGCACTTGTCGAGCTTGTCTTGCTTGTTGCTTGGCTAGATATCGGTGGATGGCCTTTTGGTAGGCCTTGTGAGCTTTTAGCGCAATGTCACATTGTTTTGCTGCATTTGGTTTTGGTGGTAGTGGTGGTGGATTTAGAATTGTGTTCGATGTAGTGACAAGTGGTTCAGATATGCTTGGAGCAATCATGGTAGTGAGGTGTTGAGATGTGATGGGTGTGAGAGTGGTGGTTGGAATGATTGAAGGGATAGTGATAGTTGGAATGACCGAGGCGATAGGTCTTTGGGAGATCGTATTTCAATTTATTGGGATTGATGTTGTCATTTGATTAGATACTATATGTTGGTGCGATGTTGATGGTATATTTGATATGATGGCTTGATTGGCATTAGGTGGATTGATTTGGATGGAGTGATTGGTGCTAGGTAAAGGGGGAAGCCCTAAACCAGGGAAGGATGTTGGTAATGGTGGTGGAGATGTCTCTTGGCGCAATGACTCAACCATTTTGGAAAGTGCAAAAAATTGATCTCTCCAAATTTGTTCTTGATTTCAATCTTAACTCCCTTGATATAGTTGATTTGGCTCTTGTTTAAGCAGATTTGGAGTGTGTAGTTGTGTTTGATTTTGGACAATATTCTGATTTGCGATGACACTCAGATTTCGTAGGATAGGTTGGAATTGACCATTGTTCATGTTGGGAATATTCATATGATTTGAAAATGTATCCATCCCAAAGTTTTCCGGATTCATGTTTCAAAAACTTGTACTTGGTACCTTCTTATTTAGTTTGTAGGGATTTGGTGGGATGACATTCGTTTCAAGGCTCATGCATTGATTGTTTGATTGATAGACTTCTAGGTTTGGACTTGGATTTACCATCGGGAAATGTGTTCCAATCTTTGATTTGGGCATACTCACACTTGTGCTATTGAAATTTGTCAAAGGTAATGGTCCCATGTATGGATTGTATAAGTGTGAGTTTTGATAATCAATCGACATTGTAAGGCTTTGAAGATTCAATTGATTTGGATTACTCAAGATGCATTGATCACGTTTGTATTCCATGTTCTCCTTGTGTTTTGACCTTGTTGCAAAAGTGACTTCTAAGGTTCTTAGGACCAATGATCAGATGAAGGATGAAAGTTGTAAATGATATGAGGTTTTGAACATTTAGGGACTTTGTATCGATGCTAGACTTAGGGTTTGATTGGTTTGATTTGGCTAATGAACTTGTAAACCCTAAGATGTTGGATGTGATCTTAGGATGAATTTTTTCAAATGATTAATTTAAATAAATGTATGAGAAAGGATGCATTCCCATACATCTAACTAAACAAATGATTTTGATTTGGTTTAAGGATGTACCCAAGTCTAGAATGATGTTTTCAAAAGCTTTAAAGTTGTTTGGATGGATGAATTTTGATAAATGTTTGAGATGGATGAAGTGTTTGATTTTGATCCTAAGAGACTTAGAGAGACTTTTTTTACTAGGCCAAGGTATTGAAGAACACACTTTTCACTAAGAGTAATTTCAAACTCAAAAGACCAATGTTTGCTCAAAGGACGATAAAAAGATAAACAAGCACATGTGTGGGGTCCAATTTGTTATCTTTTCTTTAATGACTTCTTTTTACCACAAACACACTTCTTGATTAGCTTTCAAACTAAATGTTCAATGTCTCAACTTCGTCTCATTTCACAAGGCATATTATGCGAAACTTTGATGAATTTAAGAAAAAAATTGCCTATTGTTTAACTTTAGGGGGAAAATTGAGATGTAAACTCAAGTGTTTAGAAACCTCTAAGGATGTAATCCCAAGGGAAAGCAATAACATGAGAATTTGGTCAATGGTATTTTCCTCCTAAAGGGTTTGAAATCTTGAGAATCATGTTGAATGTTTGTTTGGCCAATGTTTTTGAATAAAGCACTGTGTTTTCAAACCAAGACAAGTACAAGCCCTATGGATGTGTAAGACAATATTTGTTGAATACCCACTTGGAAAAGTCTAGCTACGCTTATCTTTAGTGAATGGTTAGATGCTTGACCCCACTGGCTCCCCTCCATGGCTCTCACTTATATGGGGCATCCAAGCATCAACATCCATGAAACTCCCATGGCATGTTTTCCATTTCTACTAAAGACCGTAAAAGTGTGGGGTAGCTTCAGAATGACCGTTCTTGCACCAACAAATAGATTAAGGATTTTGGAAAATTCTAGCACATGGTTTCTAGTAAGGACTTTTCGTTCGTGGAGATTGACCCATACAACAAGAGTCCCCTTCTGAATCCATCTTGTCGGAATCAACCGCATGATACTGGTGTTTCTTCTAATACCCACATTTATATCCTGGCTGGAAATACTCTTGGCTTTAGAGTGTTACCGGTTGAGTCATTCCCTTGGGTGAGTACTTTTTCCCCAAGGCAGGCCCTCTAAGATAGACAAAAGCGAGAAAACTTATTCATAGTTCGATCAACCTTCATTTAGAAACAAAGGGAGAACACACGCAATAGGTTTACTCACACTCGCACAAGATGTTTGTTCAATTTTAAACCCAAATCAAAGTGTGTATGGGAAATTATTTACGCAACTTAATGTCACCAAAATCCTTTTTATTCTCAAGATCATTGTGAGGCGCGAGAGAAGTGCATACATCTTTTGATGATATTACTTTGCGTAAATAATTACAAAACAATAAAATCACACATTCCTTTTATCCTCAAA
Source organism: Sequoia sempervirens (assembly GCA_007258455.2). Classification (NCBI taxonomy): domain Eukaryota; kingdom Viridiplantae; phylum Streptophyta; class Pinopsida; order Cupressales; family Cupressaceae; genus Sequoia; species Sequoia sempervirens. Next base: position 201,533,298 of record VDFB02047230.1, on the reverse strand, counting down.
GCAATGGTTTGATTCATTTTAAGCACCAAAGGAAAAATGAAGTTGATTTGTTCAATTTTAGCCTAAATTGAAATCTAGTATGTGTCTAAGTTTCAATTTTAACCCTTTGCAAATGAAAAAACAAAGTGTTCTTTTTAGACCCAATCAAAAGTTAGTGTCCTAGGAACAAAAAAATATCAATTTTGTGAGGAAGTGTTTAAACAAACACCTAAAGCGTTTAAAAACAGTTTTGATTTTTCAAAATATCCTCCTTTCATTTTCCTTCATTAGCCTTGTTTTCCTCATTTTCCTTCGTTTGTACCTTTGTTTGCTTTCCTTTCACTTTCCTTTGTACCTATTAAATAAAAGGAAATCATATTAAAATAAGGTTAATTAAATTTGCTTCCTAAGCATTTAAGTATAAATGTCTTCGAGCATTGATAAAGATCTTGACTTCCAAAATTTTAAAAGCAACTAGGACTAAAGAATCAATCCTTTAAAGTAGATAAAATATCAACACAAAGACACCATAATCCAAGGCCATAAATGTCATTCAAAGACTCTTTTAATGGCTCTCTCTTTTGTACATCATGATTTTATTCAAAATTTAAAAGAAAATAATTTTAATAAAGAACCCACAGCCCAATGATTATGTATGACATCTATAACAAAAAGTTCACAACTATATTTTCTAATTATTATTCATCTTGTTGTTATAATGTCAATAGATACATTCTAGGAAATGACTGCAGAGCTGCAAAAGTATTCATTAAAGAGTTTGCAAATGCTGATAAATATCTTCAACTTTCCAATAAATTCTGATAACAACTCGTGATTCTTTCCTTCCCCATTCAATTTATTAAATTCAAAAATCATGCAACAGATACCACGTGAGCTTTACCCGCACCCTAATGTTAGATATGAAAATTCTACCAGAAGGCATGGAAAATTAAAAAAACATACAGCAATCAAATATGAAAATGAACACCCTTGCTTGCTTAAAAGAATATACCTTCGTACCCTAAACCTTCCTACGCAACTACTAGTGTGAAAGACTCTACTAACTTCTCATTTATTGATGGTAGGGGTGATTATAAATACTATCTACAAGTTTGAAGTATAGGCGCCTATCAAGGATATCACATGAAGCACAAACAAGCCAGGTGAATTTTTTGACATCCTGGGTATAAGAGGCCAGCGAATCCCTTAAATGTTTCAGGGAACCGCAGTTTCATGCAATGATGGCTTGCTCTATACAAAATGGATTTACTAAGACAATACAAGTAAATCTACAGCAAGGAAATGTTAGCAAGTGTAAATATACATGATAGCCAAGAGCACAACTGCCAACACCAATCCCTTAACTTAGTCAAAGTGTGTTGATCATCAAGGTGCCCGAATCTTTCTGGTATAATCCTCTATGTTTGCTATTATAATGACTAGATAGTTGGAGCAGGTTTATATTTAATAGCTATGTCAGGATAGGCGCGACTTGGTGAAAGACCGATCTTGTCACAGACAACAAAGCTCAAGAAATTTGAGAGAGTGTTAGGAGGAAAGACAATGTTTGGGTAGAGATTTTAAATGAGTTGGTTGGTTCAGACAGTATGGCACCTATATTTCCTTCAAAAAATTTCAATTTAATCAACATTGGCAGGTGTAAAACTGTGCTCCACTACTGTTCAGAAATTTTCCAAACTAAATGCTATTTGGCCTATGAAAATCTATATACCTCTATCAGAGAACAAATAACCGCTTACAACATGAAAATTGTTGTCCTTGAAGTTAGTTGATCATGATTAAATATCTTCTACTTCTTTTTGAAAGAACGTAGGAATAAAGAAAGTTCGATAAGAAGAAAATTTTCCAGTATACCAACCTATTTCTAGAAAGCACGTCAGTCTTAAGAAAATGTCTTTATTGCAATGTGTAGGTGTACAGAGCATACCATGTACAAAAGACTAGAAATGTGAGAAAATTTTGGAGACAAGATGACCATTGAGCCTCTATATTAAGCATGCATATCTGACATAGGAATTGTTATACCCTGCTTTATACAAAAAAAATGTGAACAAATAATACAAACTATTCATCATGCACCTCAGTAGACTTGCCATTTAAACAAGATTTGAGTTGACTCGTGAAAGCCCAACCCTATACTTGTGATTTCCTGCATTTAAATCAACTCAGAGGTTCGTATGCTGAGGGAAGGAAAGGATTATCATTCATGCAACAAAAAAGGATATCATAAGACAGATTAGAGATCAGAGATCATTTCCAGTGCCTCCACATACAAACTAAACTAATACATTGATAAATAATGCAAGGGGACAGATGATTATGAATGTTATATAGAACAATTAGTGAAGATGATTTTATTCAATTCCAAATAATCTTTCAATCATTCTACATGAAAAGGCCCTCCTTCTAGTGCCACAGTGAAGTACCCTAAATCTGCAAGTAAAAACAACCTTAAATACTCATTAGAAGGCTTAGTCTAAACATACAAATCTGCAAATACCTCTATGAAATAAAATATCTATGCTAAAGAAATGTCACAAGTAACAAAAACAACATTAATAAGACATTTCAAGAGCAAGATAATCGCCTATTCCATATTGGATTAGTGTCACATGTGCTAGTGACCCTTTCCCAACCCTTGCTAAGAAGCCAAAATGATGAAATGCAAATGGAGATGAAGAGCAAGATGAGTTCTCAAATCAAGAGAGTAACCTTCCATACAAGTTGTGGATGGATGAATGAGGATTAAGGCCTTCTTTTATAGATTTTCTTGAGGAGAGATTGGCCAAGAGGGTGAATGTGGGACTAAAGATCCACCAATGATAAGAGGCCACTTGTCAAGTGGTAATAGGCCAATGGATGTGCAAGATTTGGGAAGTGTGCCCATGAGAGGGAGAGTTTGAATTCAAATTAGGCAATAAATTTAGAGAGGGGGACAAGAAAAAGTGAAATAAATGCAATGTTGGAGGGAAAAGTCAACCTGCCATGTTGAGTGAAAATGGTGATTTAAATAAATCAATAAAGGGATTTATTTGTGCAAGTGGCATAATCTAGAGAATGCAAGTGGGATGAGATTAGCATTTAATCATGGTTAGATTAAATTAATGGTGATTAGGTTAGTTTGAATTTCATGATTTAAATATTTGATTTATTTAAATCAGAAAAGGATGAAATATGGATTGGATTTAATTAAATAAATGTTTGATTTATTTAATTAAAGGGATGATGTTTGATTTATTTGGTTAAAAGGTTGATGATAATGTTTTATTTAATTTTAAATAAATGATCCTAGGAGATGAGATTACCTAATGAATGGATGAAAGTGCACCTGCTTAATTGATGAATGGTCCTAATGTGAAATCTAAATGAATGAACCTAATCAAATGCAGAATGTTAATTTTGCATGTCTACAATTATTTAATTTTCTTCAACAACCTATTTTTCCATGCCATTCTCTTGATCCGTTTCATTCTTATCTCTTCACATTTCATTTAATTTCCATCCTTGATTGAATTATTTTATAATTTAATCTAAACCATCCATCCTTAACTAAGTTAGGTATATTTTCCCTAATTTAGCCCTAACCCTATTTTATACTTCCTCTTTCAATCTTGACCATTGATTTTTATGTCATTTTGGATTTTAATCCTACCCCTTGATTCACATTAGGTTTTCTATAAAAGAGACATATCATTGTCATTTCAAGGCTAACTAGTTCACACAATTCAAGGAGACAAGTACAATCTTCAATAATTTGATATTATTATGACTAGGTTTATTATTGCATACTCAAAATCTAAGGTCAATCAAGCATATAAAGCAAGATGGAGAAGGAAAATGGATGTAAATCAACCATGGCATAGAGATATTTGGTAATATTGCTTTATGTTTTATATTTCTATGTTAATTTGTGCTTCATTCTTGGTTTAAGGGCTCTAGGTTTTGAGTTTTTTTATTCATGGCATTTACCTTAATTCTAACCTTTTCTACGATATAGAGTGGTCATTTACCTTAGTTTTACTTCTTAATAATGGTCATGTGCATAGATTTTTCAACAATAAAATATAAATAACTTAAATGTTGGAAAAGGGAACACAATTGTAATTAAAATCCTATCTAAGAAATGAAACCACAACTATATTTTCATAAAAATATATATTGAAAATACTATAAAAAAGATTCTAAATATTGAAGTAATTAACAAATATCTTTAGGTACCTATTTTTTTAAACAATATACTCAAAACACCACAAAAAAGTACTATAAATTGATAGAAAAATATAAGGACTTACAATATTATAGTATATAATTATAGGAAAAATTTAACTAGTTATTATAGGAATTTTTAGAGTCGGATAAGTTTGACATTGGTATTATACTTGTCATCCAACACAATAGTACATCTTATTCATCATGAAAAAGACACATTTAATATGAAAATTTCCATCTTAATTTTGAGAGGTATTCTACAATGGCAGTAAAGGATGGAGTGTACTAGCATGTGTTAACAAAAAATATTATATTTTAGTTTGACATTCATTTACATGTCAAAACATTAATATATATAATAATAAACACAATATTTTTAAAATAAATAAGATATTAAATTTATGTTTCCATAAATGTAGTAAATAAAATAGTTTCAATGTAAAAATAAAATAATTTTTATGTAAATAAAATAGCTCCAACTTGATGGCATGTAATGTCCCCATTTTAGCCATACCCTCTTCTGTGTCTGACAGCCTGTTTCCAGAAGCCTGTAGACTAGTCAAAAGTTGAAATTAGCGTTTCCACTTTTGAGGAGGTTTTGAGGTCTTGCATGTGAGAGTTTCTAATGCATGTTTGGTGGAGCTTTTTAGGTTTTTGGAGAGATTTGTGATGAGGTAGCATGCATGATAGGATATTGACTTGCATTCTCGGCTACTTTTGGAGGCTTGCATGTTGAGTTTTTCAATTTGGATTATGGATTCCTTCTAGGTTTTCAAAGTGCTTCATGGTGATGCTTTATTAATATTTTTTATTATAAAGTGTATTATTTCCTTGGGATGGACAACATGAAATAAGGTGATATGAAATGAAAGTTGGAAAATGTTGGAAAAGTGAATGTGAATTTGGGTATGGCGTCCATTTTGAGCGAGAGTGAATTTGAATTTGGAGACAGAAAAAACTATAAATAAGAGTGTTGGGCTCTTTTTTTTTCATCCATGAAGAAAATATACTATTATGCTGCTGAAATGGTGAGTTGGTTTCTTTGAAGGATGCATACCTCCTCACTTGGCTTAGCTTGCTTGGAAGATAACAACTAGTTAATATTAAGGTTGTTCTTGACTCTTGAGAGAAGATTGAGCACTTGAGATGGAGTTTTATGGAGTTTTTGAGTATTTCTCAGTTTGTTGGTATAGTTGAAAGTAGTTTTTTCTCATAAGTTTTAGAATGAATTTTATACTATTCTAGGTAGTTTTCATATGTCATTGTCATCCTTGGGCACCCATTTTTGGAAAGTTTCAAATTTTATCATGCAGATTTGGATTTTATCTTGCAAAAGTCACCCCTCTTGAGGTCATACCATTTCATCTTGCCTGGAAAATGTTTAGAAAATTCATTGAGTAGTTTTTGCAACCATTTCTTGGTCATAAATTAGTCACCATCATCCTAGGAGTTCATTGCACTTGGTCTCATGTAATTTGAGTGAGTTTTGAGTGAGTTAAAAGAATTTTAGTGGGTCTTAATGTTGTTGGTTTGTGCATTTTTAGTTGCAGGTATGTCATATCAGATTGTAGAAGTTTAGATTTTGGGTTGCATTTTTAGTGTTGATGATTCTTGGATGTTGGATAATTAATCATAGAGTTGTTGCATTGATTTGACTATTGTAATACTTTGTAATTTGTAGATTGTTGCATTGTAAGGCTGTAAATAGTAGTACTATTTCAATCATCTAATTCTATAGTTACTTAGTTCTCTTTAAGCAACACACATTAACAATCTTTGGATGGTTTACCGCTAGAGAAGGAAAATGGAAAAACACACTTAAGCTCTTGGATGGTTTACCACCAAGAAGGGGAATAAAATGATTGTTATTTCATTGTAAAGCTCTCATTGAATAAGTGGTCGAACCTTCTTTCTTTTAGTTCCTCTTTCGCTCCCGCTGAATAAGTGGTCAAGCTTTCATTTTAGTATTGTACTTCATTTGAGTACTAATGATCCCCTTCACCATATGTTAGCACCTCACCCACCTCGGGTCTTGAGTACACATTTTTGGTGTTGAGTTACTTTCCAACATTATAATCTTTTAGTTTTTACTGATGATCCTTGGGGCCATATGCTCACACCTTTCCCTATGTTGGGATCCTTGTGTACATTCTTAGCGTAGAGTTACTTTCCAAGAGTTGATTTGGATTGAGCTAGTTCCTTAACGGGTGCTTGTTTTATTGGGTTGATCATTGAAAATTTGAAAAAAATTGGTTCAACTCATTATAGTGGTATCAAATCCAAGATCCTACCATGTTGTGACAATCAGAGCTCAATTGTTAGATGAGTAATTTATTGAAATCAGATTTTACACCAGAGGTGAGAACTGAGTTTAGCTTAAGTTTTCAGTAGCTCTGAAGATGTTACATTTTTTAAGTCTAGGAACTATGAGAAGACATATGTGATTAAGGCTTCTAGAGAGGAAAGAAGTTTTGCAAGGTCACCTTCCATTGCAGAGACAAGGCTCAATGAAGAACGTCAATACAAGAGGCAATGTGAACATGAGGCTTCCATACTCCATAAGGAATGTCAAAAAATTTCTAATGAGTTTAAGAATAGTGTTTCTTTTGACTGCTACTTGAATTGTGTGTTGATTAAGAAACTTGGAAAATTGGTTGTGGTCAACTATATCAAGGAAAAAATTAAAAGAGAAGCAAAAGAAGCCTTAGTTGAAGGATCAAGGAAGGAAGAAGCTGAAGTTCCTATTTGTGGTTTGCAGCCCACAAATAAGCAAGTTGAAGAAATAATTCAATCTTCTAGTATTGAATATGGTACAAGAAAGGTGTACATGATAGCTCAAAATGATCGTGAGTTTGATGAAGAAACCTTGATAGTTGAAGAGTGTGTGGAAGAACCCCATAATAATTCCTTAGACTTGCATACAATAGCAAGTTCAATGGAGATTAGAACATAGTAGTAGTCTTGAATCCTAATTTGGATTCATCCTATGAAGGTCTTGAAGCTAAGGGCTTCACAGAAGATGTTGGTAGAACTATTGTGTGGGATGAGTTCATTGAAGAAGGGAAAGATGAAGGAAATATTCGTGGTCTTGGAGATGAATCCAATGAGTTCATGCATGGTCATGTTGAAGATTTTATGATGAAATATTTCCCTCTTGTTGCTTTCCCAACTTCCCAAGAAGTTCCACATGAAGAAATCAACAATATACCTATTCATGATGGGTTTGTTGAAGATAAAAATGATAAAGTAATCAAAGTAGCTAGCTTTGATGACTCTTATTTCTAATAAAATGATGGTAACATAGGTGGTATTGGGTTTGATCATCAAACTAAGATCTTGGAGTTAGCTACTAATGAAGATATTAGTTTAAGTGAAAAGGGAAGTGACTCATTCAAAGAGTCAATAGTTCAAGAGGAGCATGATAATCATTTTCCCGTTGATTATCTCATTCAACCCATTAGCATTTTGGGTCCAGGTGTGTTGGAATCAATATATGACAAAGAACATGTGTGGGATAAGTTTCCCTTTGATCTTGATGAAGACCTTATGGCACTTCAAGAAGAAAGATTTAAAGAGGCTTTTGAATATAGGTCGAATTTTCCAATTCAAGAAGTTGATTGCACACTTGGTGATGAAGAAATTATGGAGTATATTTCTCTCCATGACATAGAGCATTCTCCATTAGTTTATGGTGAAAGAAAATAAGGTTGGAGGAGCTCTAAGGGTAGCGAAGACATAAAACAAAGTTCAAATTTTGCAAAGGAGCCAACCGATATCCACCCTTTTTGCATTTTCTTGAGTGGGAAGATCAAGTTAGTGTCTTTTGAAAGGGAAGTGCGAGTTCTATCCCAATTTGATCACACTCATAGTTTGATTGAAGAGCTCTACTAGAATGCACAACTTGAAGAGAGACAAAGAGGAGTGAAAGATGAAGTTGCTCGTCCGAATTTGAAACTTACCAGAGATTCTTTGGAGACCTTTAAGTCCAAGTACATGCACTTGATTAAAGATTGAGATCATGCCATTGAAGTTGCAAAGAATACAATTTGTGCTTTACAAAAAATGGAGAGTATGGTTGATGAGCTCACTCTAGAGCTTGAATCAACAAAGGACATGTTGAAAGAAACTTAGTTGGATCTAACGAAGGTTGAAGACTAGTTTGTTAGCTTCAAAATTTTCAAGGAGCAAGAAGATGGATAAAGAGCTCAAGAAATCAAGCAAGTGATTTGAGAGCTTGATAGTAGAGGAGTTTGATCTTGAAAGCATCTCAAGAAAATTAGAAGTTGCATGTGCAGATTTTGAGCAACAAGATGAGAATAATGAATTTCAAGTTTTTAACAATCCTCTCTTTGAAGTGGGTGTTGAGGAAACTTATGATAATCCTCTTTTTGTGATTGAAGATGAAGCATCAATTGAAAATAGCATGAAATGGGATCCTGATGAAGTTTCCCATCACAATATGGAACATAATTTTCAGCTAATTGAAGTTTTGTAAGCCAAACATGAGGGAGATTCGCTCCTTGCAATTGGTAATATTTCAAGAAGAATGTTTGATCAAGAATGCTTAAGATGGATTGAGGATGTAGTCTTCACTTGGGAAGATGGACCAGAACATGGTGTTTGCACTCTTTTCAATCCATTCCTTGGGTTGAGTGATGCTAGTCTATCTTGGGATTTGAATTTGAAGTCATCTTATGTTTCATGCTCCAGTGTTGTTGAAGCTTTCATGGATTGGTTTCAGAGGTTCATAAGAGGGAACACCAATTTCACAAGTATGCACTTGATTTTGACTAGCACTCAGAGATGTGTTATGTTTTCTTTCCAAAGTGTTGGAGATTATTTTCAGTTGGGTATCCATTCTTGGGATTCTCAACACGGGTTGATGAAGCTTATTGCTCATGGAAAGAATTCTTGAAGGAATAAGGATCAAATTTTTAGACTTTTTGGAGTTGTCCCCTTCTTTACCAACCCCTTGATGGTTCTATTTGTTCATCAACAAATGGATTGGGGAGAGATTTGAGTATGGGTTGGAGAGATGAATAGTTGGTTGCTCTTGAGAGTGATCCTTGGCTAAGACAAGGGAAAATTTTGAGACTTGAGCTTGTTGATTGGAGGAAAACCAACCACCTTACATGGGGAGTTACTCTCATTATTTAGGAGAGTTGGTTCATCATTTCTTGTCAAAGAGGTGGTATTTTTCAGTTGTAGGTTGCTCTAGTGTGTTTTCTAGCCACTTTAGAGACTTTATCTTGCAACTAAATGCTCATCTTGCATGCTCACACTTGGGAATTCCATTGGTGTTGTTTTTCCTTGTGTAGTGTGTTCAAATTAGTTTGTCCTTCATTGATTCTAGCTTTGAACAACAATGATTATTTTTTTCTTCAAACCTATCCTATTCTCAGAGTTCATCTTATGGAGGTTTGTGATGTAAACTTTGATAGTTTACTCTCAGTGTTGGTTTAGGACAACAAACTACCACATGCTTTGATTCATCATTTTAAGACTCATGGAGTTGGAGTTGTGAGAAATTTCTACAACTTCTTCATGGTTGTATCAAGATAATTCATTTGAGCTTTAGTATATTTATGAGGAGTCATGAGTTTGAGTTTGATGAGCTCTTGCAAAGGATTACTTTCCTCTTTGCAAGAAGATTTGGAGATGTCACATTTGTAGTCATGACTTTGTTGGATACCTTATGGAGATATGTTGAGGATTATAGTATTGAGTTGAGTAGACTAACTTTCCCATTGCCTAGGATTATGATTGATAGTGGTATGGTTGATATTGATGACTCAGAGTCTTTTGGGGGTGAGATGTTGTAAGATGTTGATTCCAGTCCTTCTAGAGTTTCAGCTTGTGTTTCATTGATGGTAACATTTTGAAGTTACAAGGGAGGTTAGTGCAATTTTGGCATGATGTTTTCACTAATGTGATTAGAGTGGTGAAACATCAACATGGTGGGTTTTGTCAGAGGTGCACATGGCACCCTAATATTGTACTTGATTTGGCATGGATCAATTTGTGTTTCTTTGGAGTTGTGGTGGCATTGCTTGAGGACAAGCAATTTTGGGAAGGGCAGACTATAATGTTCCCACTTTAGCCATATGCTCTTCTATGTCTGATAGCCCATTTCTGAAATCTCATAAGCTAGTTAGAAGCTAAAATTAGGGTTTCCACTTTTGAGGAGGTTTTGAGGTATTCCATGTTGGAGTTTCTAATGCATGTCTGGTGGAGCTTTCTGGGTTTTCATAGAGCTTTGTGATGAGGTAGCATGCATGATAAGATATTTACTTGCATCCTTGGCTACTTTTGGAGGCTTGCATGTTGGAGTTTTTTAGTTTGGATTCTGGATTCCTTCTGGTTTTTCAGAGTGCTTCACAGTGATGCTTTATTAATATTTTTTATAAAGTGTATTATTTCCTTGAGATGGATGACTTGGAATAAGGTGATATGAAATGCAATTTGGAAAATGTTGGAAAAGTGAATGTGAATTTGGGTTTGGCGTCCATTTGAAGGGACCGTGAATTTGAATTTGGAGACAAAAAAAACTTGGGCTCTTTGTTTTTCATCCATGAAGAAAATACACTATTATGATGTCAAAATGGTGAGTGAGTTGCTTCAAGGAATGCATACCTCCTAGCTTGGCTTAGCTTCTTGCTTGAAAGATAATAACTAGTTAAGATTAAGGTTGTTCTTGACTCTTGAGAGTAGATTGAGCACTTGAGATGGAGTTTTTGAGTATTTCTAAATTTGTTGGTCTAGTATAGCTAAAAGTAGTTTTTGCTCATAAGTCTTAGAATAAATGTTATATTGTTTTGGGTAATTTACATATATCATTGTAATCCTTGGGCACCCCTTTTTGGAGAGTTTCAGATTTTATCATGCAGATTTGGATTTTATCTTGTAGAAATCGCTCCTCTTGAGGCCGTACCATTTCATCTTGCCTAGAAAATGTTTATAAAATTCATTGAGTAGCTGTTGCAACCATTTCTTGGTCATAACATGGTCGCCATCATCTTAGGATTTCATTGCACTTGGTCTCATGACATTTGAGTGAGTTTGGAGTGAGTTACAAGCATTTTAATGGGTGTTAATGTTGCTAGTTTGTGCATTTTCAGTTGTAGGTATGTCATATCAGATTATAAAAGTTTAGGTTTTGGGTTGCATTTTCAATGTTGATGAGTCTTGGATCTTGGAGAATTAATCATACAGTTGTTGCATTGATTTTACTATTGTAATACTTTGTAATTTGTAGATTGTTGCATTGTAAGGTTGCAAATAGTAGTACTATTTCAGTCATCTAATTATGCAGTTACTTAGGTCTCTTTAAGCAACAAATATTAACAATCTTTGGACCGTTTACCACTAGAGAAGGAAAATGAACAAACAGATTTAAGCTTTTGGATGGTTTACTGCTAAGAAGGTGAATAAACTAATTGTTATTTCATTATAATATCTCCCATTGAATAAGTGGTTGAGCCTTATTTCTTTTAGTTCATATTTTTCTCTTGTTGAATTAGTGGTTGAGCTTTTATTTTAGTATTGTACTTCATTTGAGCACTAATGATCTCCCCTTTGCCATATGTTAGCACATCACCCACCTCAAGTCTTGAGTGCACATCCTTGGTGTTGGGTTACTTTCCAACATTGTAATCTTTCAGTTTCTATTGATGATCCTTAGCGCCATATGCTCACACCTTGCCCTACATTGGGATCCTGGTGTACATTCTTGGCCTAGAGTTACTTTCCAACAGTTGATATGGATTGAGCTAACCTTAACAGGTGCTTGCATTATTGGCTTGATCATTAAAAAATTAAAAAAAAATGGTTCAGCTCATCACATGGCATCACGCAAATTCACGACCAATAATTCACCAAAGGAAAATTTATCACCAACAATTCACTGCCATGAAAAGTTCACCTCAAGGAAATTTCACAACTAGCAATTTTCCTAGAGCCCCAACTTAATATCCCTTGACACTTTCAAATTTATGTATTAAAGATATCTATAGTAGTTAATATAAAATAATGTGATCATTTATATAAAATGTGTAATTATTTATATAGTGTATTTTTTAATTAAAAAAATGGCATTGTGATTTTAAAAACACTTTTATTCATTTACAATAGACTAAAAACATAACATGTACATAAATTAATCAAATAATATAATTAGTGTGTTAAAATAAAAATCATATTCCAAATTTTTGATATACTTAACTACCAATATATTGTCATGTTGTAATCTATTTCTCTTGTTGACATTCCCTGCTTGAACCATAACCATTCCTTGTTGTGAGGAGAACTTTTATTTTTGAATATGACATTAGAAGAGTTGAAATATTTTAATATTTATGTTTTAAATATCAATAAATTTTTTAATTTCAATTTTATTTCAAATTTAAAATATTAATTGTATGAATTAAATATATTTAATTTTAAAATTTGAAATATTTTAATATTCATTATATAATATAATGAATATTAAAATATTTCGAATTTTAAAATTAAATTTATTTAAAATGAATATTAAAATATTTTGAATTTCAATATTAAAATTTATATAATGAATATTAAAATATTTCAAATTTTAAAATTAAATATATTTAATTCATACAATTAATATTTTAAATTTGAAATAAAATTGAAATTAAAAAATTTATTAATATTTAAAACATAAATATTAAAATATTTCAACTCCTCTAATGCCATATTCAAAAATAAAAGTTCTCCTCACAGACAAGGACTGGTTATGGCCAAGAGAAATAAAAATAACAACATTATCTATTGCCACATCAAAACTAAAAGACACAACGTTTTATTATTTGAACCAGTTTACTGAATTCTATTTGATAGTAGGAGTTTTGCAGTTGGCTTGATTATCTTCTGTTATAAGGAATTATTTGAGGACCTGACCTTCTAGAGTTTTTTCTCTATTTGGAATTGTTATCATACAAGAATTCACGACTCCTATTGGACACATACATGGGATGTGGAAACAATTAGCCAGATACTCAGGGAAAAGGTTTTTGAGTTGTACAGCAAACCAATACTGGAAGATGTAAGTTCTGCACTTGCGTAAAGAAATATATTGCTGAGATTTATTCAGAATTCAGATTTTTTTAGAATTCTCAAAAACTTATATTTACTGATATATTTAGAATTCATAAATATTGTCAATGACATGGTTGTTGTTGGGGATGATTTATTGCATCTTCTGATTCAGTTTTATTTCCTATCGAAAGTTATTTTTAGAAGTAGCATCTGAAATTTAGTACTGATCTATTTTGCTTTTTATTGAGAAAGGGGGTTTTGTGGATCACAAAATCTACTTATTTATTATTTTTCCAATGAAAGAAAAGAAGAGATGTTAATTATGAAATTCCTAAAAGGATATGCTAAATGTCAATGAATGAAAAGAAGAAAGTATTGACAAATTAAGTTCTAACCAGATAATGATATAAACAAGTTGGGAAATTGCTTGCCACCGTAAATATGACGCTTGTTATAGTTGGGTGTTATAAATGCAGGGAAAAGCGCGTGGGTGAGGAATTCTATTTCATTCTGTTTCCATTCATTTTCTCACCATCTGAAGTCTACACATGGATGTCCCAGACCATCCTAAATATTTTTCAAGAATGATTTATTTTTTTCAAAAATATTTCAATTTCCACAGACATACATCCTTTATGGACCACGCTTGACATCTATACCCATGAATCTTAGTTATCCAATACATTTGTATAAAATCCAATAACATGTTCATAAGTTTGATCTAATTTCCATCAAATTATGTCTACTCCTTGTCAAACCATTCATATTTTTAAATCCTCGAGACCTTTCTCTACTACTAGGACTTCCATTGCAATTGTTAAACTTGTTAAACCCTCAAGTTATCTCCTCACCTATGGTTATTCAAATGATTCACCAAGGGAAGATGATGGTGGAATGAGATGGTCCATTTGGCTTAGGGATTCCTATTAATAGACCCTCATCATCTATTACGAAATAATTTTGTGTTTTAACTTATCATGATTGATAGCTAGAGCATTTTATTGATGATTCCTCAAAATATGATATTTCTTTAATCAAAATTACATAACTTTATAAAATCTTTCCACAAATTTTATGTTGAGTTTGTGTATTCTAATCTCAACCTTTTTGATAATATATTTGCTCGTGAATTTAATGTTTTTTGTTTTTCCTATATAACTTTAAGGATGATATCGTGACATGCATTACAATAAAAAATGTTGTATTATAATGACTATATTTTCAAAATTTTCAAAATTTATTTTATTGATACCACTCATGAAGATTCATACCAGTATTTCATGTGTGTTACGCTCAACATTGATGACCACATTTTAGCATTTGAAATTATTAGCACATAATTATGACCCAAAAAAATAATGTTACAAAGATATTTCTTTTGTAACTTCTCTCATTTTGATTACATCATCTATGTAGTGAATTTAATATGATCAATCTCACCGATGGAAAATTCATTGCCAGTAATTCACCGTGGGAAAATTCACTGCCATTAATTTTCTTTAATATATATTTGAAAATTTTGAATTTTTTTTCAAAAAATAATTTGATTTATGATAATAAAAAATTATTATCATCTTTAATTGATGATAATAAAAATTGAAATAATGTAAATAAAAATAAAAGAAATGAATAAAAATTACTATGAACCAAACCTAACACAAAAACAAATCAATTTTTAATATATTATCATGTTAAAAACATTCATATCAAAATGAAAAAAAAAAAAATTACTATTGAGATAAATAGAAATTACTATGAACCAAACCTGACAATTTTAAATGTGTATAGGGGAAAGGGGCCCATAGGGGGTAGGGTCCAATGGCGGGTATAAAAGTAGACATGAGTGGGCCCCATAGTAGGTAGACTTAATATCCAATAAACTTACACTTAATATCTAATTGCAAAACACTTTTATTTGTAAAGTACACAAACTGACAAATCATGTGATGCCACATTATCACACCAAGAATACATGACTTAGTGGCCCACTATTGGTCTCACCTTTTCTTTGGGCCTTTTTGGATACCTTGACAAAAAACATGTTAATGTGGCATCATATTTGATGATGTGGCCTTGAAACCAATTTTTATAAGCAAGGGACTTACTAAATAAGTTGTTGTACAAATTTGGGAGTGATTTGAAATTTTCACATACAACTTTGAGAAGCACAAAGTTAGGGTGGCCCATTATAGGCCCCTCTTCCCTAATTATTATTTTTTGGGTATCTCAATAAATAAATAGGTAAAAAATAATCTTAGAGGGTATGTCAATAAATCAATAATTATTATTGAGATGAATAGAAATTACATTCATATCAAAATAAATTGTAACAGAGGTGACTTTTAAAAAAAAAAAATATTGAAAGTTATAGAAATATATATTAAAAAATATTTATGGCAGTTAATTTTCCACCGTGGTGAATTGCTGGGGGTGAATTTTACTTGGCCATGAATTTGTTATGACTGGTGAATTTTCCAGGAGTGAATTGTTGATAGTGAATTTTCCATCGGTGAATTTTTGGCAATGAATTTACCATATGCCCATTAAGAGATAGTGTAAGGTGTATAAACTTAATTATTTTCAAAAATTGTTGATGATTTTTGACATGAATTTTCAATATGTGTTCACATGAAAAAATGAGAACAAATAATTAAAAGTTTCTATATAACATAGAATAAAAAATCCACTATCTATCAAAAGCCAATCACAGGGATATCATAACTGGACTGAACATTGTCATAAAAAGGTTTTGGAAGCTAATTTACGTCTAATTTATGTACTGGAATGTTATTTAAGGTAATGAATTGTTAACTGATGGTGTTTCCGTTCCGAAGAGCCGACCTCCCACGTGAATCTACCTAAAAAATATAGGTTTTTTAACTTAAAAAAACCTCCAACAAATGTCACGAAGCACCTTTAATACAACCAAATCCAAATATATAAAAAGTCGTGTTTCAATTTTATTCATGCGGAAGACGTGCAACATTACAGGACAAGAAATGGACGTATACTTTCCTTGCCCTCCCTATAAATGTTACATCTCTCTTCTTAGCTCTTCAGAAATTGATAATACCTTGGCCTTTTTGAGCTTATAAGTATATTTGCTTTTCATTTCTGATCCATGGCTCTGCTAAAATTACTCGACGCTATTTTGCCCACTTCCAAAGTGCTTGACAAGAATTTATACCATGTCTATTCAAGAATGAGCTTCATACACAAAATCCTCTTTCTTGTAAGCCCACATCAATTTTTTAATAAATTTAAAAATTTATTGCATTTTGTGACTGATTTGCCTCTCTGGGAGGAGTTGTTGAATTGTTTTTGCGTTCTGTGTTTTCAGATTATACACTTTGTAGACAGGGTGTATGCATGGCACAAATTGCCAGTATTTCTTGGACCGGTGTATCTTGAGATAAGAAGAATATTGCACAAGCGTTATAATCTGTTAAACGTGGGAGCTACACCAGTGGGTGTAAGATATAATCCAGTGGATTACCCTTATAGACCAGCCGATGGAAAATACAACGACCCATTTAATCAGGATGCAGGAAGCGAAGGCAGTTTCTTTGGTCGAAACATGTTGCCTTCTCCTCAGAAGGATAAGGTGATTATCAATTATCCTCAATAATTACTGATATGTTATTCTACTCAATTTCATATAAGATTTTTATATCAGTTTAGATAGGAGAAAGGGTATCCATTCTGTTAATGTCATTCACAGAATGATCCCCACTTCATCCTTAATAATGTTTAGACCTTGGGTTCAACAACACTTAATCTCTAATAGCTGTTAACTTAATTAAATATATTAAAAACCATCATACTGCTTAACTGTCAAATTATTATATCCATCTCATCAAAATATAATTCTTCTAAGAAAAGTTACATTCCAAGCATTCATCTTTCTTCCCATAACTCTCTTGAGGGGTTGAAACCTCAACCTTTTGATATCTAGGTTGTGTGCCAGTGCTACACTATTAAGCAGCTTGCTTGAAATTTCTAGACATTTATTTTAATGATATGCTCTTGATGTTTAAACAGCTATTGAGGCCAGACCCCATGGAAGTTGCTACTAAGCTGCTTGCAAGGAGGAAACTGGTTGACACAGATAAACAATTTAACTTGCTTGCTGCCTCCTGGATTCAGTTCATGATTCATGACTGGATCGATCATGTGGAAGACAACAAACAAGTAAGATACATATTGTTTCTCATATTTCTACTGTTTGTTCTCAACAAGTGACTTTTCCTCTCATAAAGAGATTTTGGCAGGCAAAATTAACTGCCCCACAGGCAGTTGCACAACAATGCCCACTGAAGGCCTTCAAATTTTTTGAGTGTAAGGAAGTCCCTACTGGTTTCTCTGATATAAAAAAGGGATACCTTAATAGGAGAACTGCCTGGTGGTAAGATTAAAGTATTTCATTAAATTCAATACAAAGTACACATAATCTCTTATTTCAACAGAATTCAAGTGCTAAATTAGACATATTATTTTTTAGTCTGAATTCAAAGATTGATTTAGACATAGTTTTTCGTGATGATGTAACATGAGTACATTTGCAGGGATGGGAGTGAAGTTTATGGAAACAATGTTCAGCAATCAACAAAGTTGAGAACATTCAAAGATGGCAAGTTAAAATTGGGCAAAGATGGCCTCCTCCTCCACTCGAATGATGGAGTTGCTGTCTCTGGAGATGTGCGCAATTCTTGGGCGGGGTTGTCAGTGCTTCAAGCCTTATTCATCAAAGAACACAATGATATCTGCGACATGCTCAAGGCAATTTATTAAATTCTCAGCCTAATTTCACAGATCTCTTTTTATTTTAAATTATTCTCTTTGTTTTTTTAGCAGTTATATTTATTCAGTACCATTCAACTGTGCATCAATACGCTTGTTTCTTTCTATTTTAAAAATATGGAATTAGATAAACTCATTTGCAGAATAAAAATATTAAAGCATTTATAAATAAATGCAGGATAATTACCATGATTTGGACGATGAGGAACTGTATCGCCATGCAAGATTAGTAACTTCTGCAATTATTGCAAAGATCCACACTATCGATTGGACAGTTGAGCTACTCAAACAGACACTCTCCTTGCTGGCATGCGTGCAAATTGGTAAGATGTCTTTATTAAAAAGCAGAGTGGAGAACTTAGTGAGGGAAGTTTTCAAGCACAAAAATGTTATTAAATATCTTTATCATCGTAACAGATTATATTCATGTAGAATCTTCAGTCACAATTTTTTCCATGAACATTTCTTTTAACCATGTAAAATTACTAAATCTATGGTAGTTGAATAATTCATATCATGAGAAAAACTGTATTGCTGTGAACAGGTATGGACTTCTAGGTAAAAGGTTGAAGGATAGGTTTGGTCATACTGGGAGTTCTTTACTAAGCGGCTTTATTGGGATGGCTAAGCCTGAAAACCATGGTGTTCCATACTCTCTTACAGAGGAATTCGTTAGCGTCTACCGAATGCACAGTTTGATGCCAGACCACCTCTTTGTTAGAGACATTCATGGAACTTCCGAAGAGAACAAAAACCCTCCGGTTCTTGAAGAGTGAGTCTATATAAGTGTTCTAAAGTCTTGTTGATTATTATATGTTAGAATATACTTGAATTTTTCTTATTCTTTTAGTATATCTACTATTCAATAGTTTTTGTTGACACTACATACCATCTACATTTTATTTTTTTATCATTATAGGTTTAGACAAAATTAAATAATATATAATCAAATAAATATTAGGTTAATAGGTTGCAATATAGTAGTCAAGGAACAAATATAGTTGTGACGGTCATCAAGATTTAAATCATCACTGGGCCACTGATCTCACAGACTATGTGTTTCATTGGGCTAATATGGTTGTAGGATGTGTGACCTTATTAGGCTGTGGGTCCTCGTTGGACCATTAAACTTACAGATTTGAACAAGTCCATAATACTTTATGGATTGAGACCTCTCAATAATGATCTGAGTAATAATAATAAAACAAAAATTCTCGATGATCCCTCTAAATTTGAGCCAGATTAAAAATTCAAATAATTTTTATTAAAAATAAATAAACAATAACAATTTTACATTTTATTTAAGTTCAATAAAATTTGTTTTATGTAAGAAAAACAAATCCAAAATGAGAATTTTTCCATTCTTTTGAAAGACTTGCCAAATGTGAGAAGCCAAATCCCTATCCAATCCTTCTTTTACTCTATCAAAAGCAACTTTCGTACGTCTCTTTACAGAAGGTCTAGCTGAAGTTAAGTAAAATGAATGTTCAGTGATTAATGATTGAATTTTTTAAATGACAGGGTGGAGCTAAGAAAGTTAGTAGGAATTAATGGAGAACGGACATTATCAGAAATTGGAAATGAAGAGATGATTGTATCCACGGGGTATTAAGGTAGTGGAGTCCTTACTCTTTGGAACTACCCCATATGGATGAGAGACCTTATCGCTCAGGACCCCAATGGCCAGGACAGACCTGATCACGTAGATTTGACCGCTCTTGAAAGTAAGGAGTTTTTCTTCAAAAGGCCACCAATAAATAAATTCGTTTGAAGAGATATGCCTATGACTATGTTTTTATTTTTTATTTTTCTCTATAGTTTATCGTGATCGGGAGAGGATTATTTCAGGATACAATGAATTCAGAAGAAATATGCTTATGATTTCGATTACAAAATGGGAAGACCTGACCGATGAGAAAGAAGCCATTCAAGTTCTTCACGAAGTTTATGGTAATGATGTGGAAAAGCTAGACTTACTGGTTGGACTAATGGCAGGAAAAAAGATTAAAGGTTATGCAATCAGTGAAACGGCTTTCATCATCTTTGTGTTAATGGCATCAAGGTCAAGTACTAGTCCCTTATGTTTGTTTTCTGAACAAAGTTATAAATGCCAATGATATTTAATATTTGTTGAATTTGTGTGCTTTTGGAGATAGCTGTGTAATTTTTTTCTGTATCTAACGTTACCGATCCGTAACCCATCATCAGGAAGGGATGTTTTGGACAGAGTTATTTGAAAAAGCATACTAGTTCATCTTTCA
>VDFB02047230.1:201478748-201512874 GCA_007258455.2 Sequoia sempervirens | reverse complement strand
TCTGTTGGAACTTTCTCTCCTCCTCACCCATGTCCTCTCCTTTGAACTCCTCCTCTCATATCTCTTGCTTTGCCTCTCCCATCTACACCTCTTGCTATCCTACCTCGAGGTGAATTCCCTCTTCTTGCACCCTTCCCTCCTCCATCTCTACCCTCAGTGCCTCCTAATAAGGGTCCTCTATGATAGGTGAGAGCTTCCTCACCACTCTCAATCCTCTAGCTCATATCTATCTGAATCTACCTTCTTGTCCTCTCCTACCATCCCTATCATGATCACACCAGCCACCATCATCTCCTCGTCTTCCATCTCCTCCCTATCCTCACCCTCTGAATCAGACTTGTGGGTCCCTTCCTCTACGTTCTATCGACACTAGGTGGTTAGGATTGGTTAATGTCTCAACCCTGTTGGTCACCCACTAAGCATCATAATCAGGTGTAGTTCCTACATCGACAACCTTTTCCCCTATAAGCCACTTGATTGGCTATAGTGAATCTATCCCTTGCTCAACTATCACAATTGGTATCATTTGGCCCCACTACCCTATCTCTCGTATTGATCTCACATACTTCATTATCCCCACTGGTAAACCCATGCACTCTCTGAAGTGTCTTTATACCCACTCAAGAAGGTACATCTTAATGATATGTTGAGATTGTATTATCCATCCAATTTGGTGCCTCAAATGTCGACACCATGAAAAATGATCATCATCATCCTCCCATGACTAAGAATCCTAGTAGGGTCTCCATATGAAACTAGTCAGTAAGTCAATGGTATGACACCAATAGCCCACATCTCCAATGTGTGTTTGTGTCACCACTCCACCATATAAGAAGACATATGGCATGCCAACTCCCAACTGCCTCCCTATTGGTGGATGTAACACAACAATGTGCTCCCAAGCCCATATCATCAATATATTCCTACCATAGTTGATTAACTTTTCTCCCCCATAGGCCACATCATGCAACTAAAAGTATAACATCACTAGTAAATGAAGTCCCCATTGATAAATAGTCCATTTGTGCAACATACCTACTAGCATCTTTCCCTAGCCGATGAGAAATCCATGTCCTCTATGATTGGGAATTACTACCCTGACAATCACTATGCACAATATGGCATCAAATCATTGATAACTCTCTTCCAAGACCTACCATCAGATATCATAATCCTCAACCCCCAGATTTGTAGCATCCTCATGCTTGTATGTAGCCTTAATAGCTCGATATCTGTGCTCTGGATCATATGAAACTTGTGCTCTGTGGATAGGTAGTCTTAGAATCTAATAGACATCCTCTAATGTAACTGTCACCTCCTTTATCAACAAATTGAATGAACTCATCTCCGAGTACCATCTCTTGGTGAGCTTGGTCAACAATCCTCTATTAGCCCTAACAGTGGGCATGAATGCTACATAGTAAGAACTTAGAGAAAGGATTTGGTGCTTCTTAGTATCAATCAGTTACTCCTGTAATATGAATTTCAATCAATGACTCTCTCAGGTATATATCAAGTCAAATCAAACTTGTGGTTGCAAGAAAGAGCATTACATCAATTTAAAACCCTAGTCAAACCTATTGGACATTAATTGCAAAATAAATCTTATCCTAAATTGATTGAAAAATAAATCTTATCCTAAATTGGGGCAAGAGTTAAATCAGGAAATTGTGTCACACTGCTAAAACACATGCATTTCACAAGGAAAATGTGTCACATATTTTGCATATGTGTTTCATTATCACACTTGCATCACACGCCCAAGTATATGCATCACTTGGGTCATTCACAGTCAACCTTTGTCACTTGTGTCACATGTTTGCACATGCATCATCTCATTGCACACATGTGGCTTACAATTGTGATTGCATCATTCCCAACCATAGGTGCAGTGCAGGAAGCTAATGTGGCCTACTTTGGAGGAATTCAAGGTTTGGGAGAGGCTCATCTTGACTTCAAGGATTGGGTTAGAAGGAACAACTTTTTAGAGATAGAGATAGACCAAGGGAAATTTACATGGAATAACAGGAGATTGGGGTCTAGTTTTATTATAGAAAAATTGGACATATTTTTCCTATTTGGGTACCTTTTATCTCTCAACCAAACTTTGAAGGAAAAAATTATTTCATGTTTAGGATTTGATCATTACCCAGTGATTTCAGATATAATTAGGGAGACAAAACCATTGAGTTGTCCCTTTAGATTCGAAAAAATGTGGATGAAAGAAAAGTATTTCTATGACCTCATAGATCAATGGTGGAAAGAAGAATAGTTTTTAGGATCCAAATTATTTTGTGTGGTTTCTAACCTGAAGGACATCAAGTAAAATTTGCTAAGATGGAATAGAGAACACTTTAAAGACATCCTCTCTGAAAAATGTATCTAATAGAAATAGAG
Source organism: Sequoia sempervirens (assembly GCA_007258455.2). Classification (NCBI taxonomy): domain Eukaryota; kingdom Viridiplantae; phylum Streptophyta; class Pinopsida; order Cupressales; family Cupressaceae; genus Sequoia; species Sequoia sempervirens. The sequence goes on along the minus strand of VDFB02047230.1, from coordinate 201,510,477 downwards.
ATGGAGTATCTTAATATAGTAGTGATCTTAGAAGGAATGGATCAGTCCAGGTTTCTTGAAGAAAAGTGTTTCCTAAGAAAATATGAAGACATTCTAGCTAAAGAAGAAATTCATTGGAGGCAAAAATCCATGGAATTTTGGTTGGCCAAAGGTGACAAAAATTAAAAATTCTTTCACAATGCAATGAAAAAGAAGTGATCCCTCAATAGGATCCTAAAAGTTAAATGTGAATATGGGAGCTATATTGAGGACCCTAAAGAAATTGTGTAAAGTGCAATCAGATACTTCCAGGAAATTCTCGATAATCATGAGGGATCAAACATAAAGAATTAGTAAGAAATCATCAAAAACATACCCAAACTGGTTAGTGAAGAGCAAAATAGGATGCTAGTTGAGAAGTACTCAAAGGAAGAGATAGAATTGGCATTAAAACATATGGACCTAGACAAGGCCCTTGGGCTTGGATTTCCTACATATTTTTTTCAGAAGTGTTGGCAAACCATGGGCCAAGATGTGATTGAGGCCTTGGAAGTTGCTTGACAATCAGGTAGATTCTTGAGGGAGATCAATAACACATTTATAACATTAATTCCTAAGAAGGAGATCCCATCCAATTGGGAGGATTACTGCTCGAATTCACTTTGCAACACCCTATACAAGCTACTGGCCAAAATCACAGCTATCAGGCTTAAAAAGATCCTTCCAACAATCATACCAAAAGAACAGAAGGATTTGTCCCTAATAGATCTATATTCATTATAGCATAAAAAGCTATTCATTCAGTTTAGAATAACATAGAACCTAGCATACTCATCAAGCTAGAAATTAAGCAGGCATACAACAAAGTAGACTAGAGATTCCTTTCCTAGAGGCATTTGGGTTTTGTAATAAGTGGATTAACTAGATTTATCATTGCATATCTAGTCCAAGATGCTATGTTCTTGTCAATGGGTCTCTAGAGGACTAACGAAAGGGGATCCTCACTCCCTATTTCTATTTGTCAAAATGGCCAAGGCACTAGGCATTACAATTAATCAGGTGAGGGTTTGTGGCAAGTTGGAAGGGGTTTAAATTTTGAATGGATTGGTGCCTTCTACACATTAATAGTTTGCGAACGATACTTTATTATTTGGTGCTAGGAAGAAGGAGGCCAAATAGTTTATAAAAATTCTTCAAAAATATGAGCTAGCATCAAGTCAAATGGTAAGCAAGGAGAAGTATACCATCTATTTTTTTAACATGGATGAGAGAATAGAAATTGAGATCTCTAGGATCTTTGGTTTCAGCATTGGGAGACTACCTTGTCCATATCTAGGCATTCCCCTCAAAAAATACTTGAGAAATACCAAATTGTGGGATCTGCTAAAGGAGAAAATGGACAAGAGACTTTCATCCGGGAAGGGTAGATGGTTGTCTTGGGCATGCTCACTTGGTTTTGCTAAAAATATTGTTGTCTACCATGCCCATCTATCTCTTATCATAGCTTGATATTTCATATAGAGTCAACAATAACATCACTCAAATCTTGACGAAGTTTTACTGGTGGGGGCTGGAAGAGAAAAAAGAAAATTTCTATGATCTCTTGGAGCAAGATGTGTAGGTCTAAGGAGGATGGAGGAGTTGGAATTTTGTAATCTAGTATGGAAAAACAAGGCTCTAGGAGCCAAATTGGTTTGGAAAATGTACACCCAACCCCATCTAAAATGAGTCAAAATTCTCTAAAGAAAATATCGAGTTGATAATGACCTCAACACAAAATCTTTAGGATAGCTTCACCCCCTAAGGTTTCTAAGGTATGGAATTTCATGGTGGAATGTACAATAGTGCTCCAAAAGTATCTCTCATGGGACATTGCAGATGGTAGGTCTACCTTATTTTGGGAAGACTCCTAGGGGATACCCAGTCATTGATTCTATGATAAATATAGAGAGGGCTAAAGCTTTTTTCACTCATACCTAGGGAATACATGTTAGAGACTATGTGAATTTTGAGGAAGGATCTCTATCACTGGGTTGGAAATGGAAAGACATGGAGAATTTCCCTCTAGAAATTAGGAGATGGGTAGATTAAAATACATTTTGAAGGATAGAGTGTTGTCCTTTAGGTCAGGAATAGACAAGCTTGTTTTGTCTAAATCCAAGAATGGACAGTATAACACAAAAGGGTGGTTATGAGGTGATCAATAAATATTCTCAACTTAAAGCTACTATATTACCGGTCAAGATTTGTTGTGATAAAAGGTGTCTCCCCAAAGTTGGTGTCTTCAATTGTGTTGCTATATAAGGGAGAGTGCTAATGACAAAATTCTTCATGAAGCTTGGGTTTGAAGGCCCTTCTAGGTGTGCTCTTTACCTATCAGAGGAGGAATCACTTAATCACATCTTGCTGGGATTTTATTATGCTCAACATTGTTGGAAATGGTTATGTGCCAAATTAGGATGGGAAACTACCCTTCCAATTGACATCTTATCACTCTTCAATTGTAAGCCCCTTTTTAAAAGGAAAAGCCTTTTTCACAACCTCTGGATATGTAGTCCCTCAATTGTTCTTTGGGAACTATGGAAGGAAAGAAACAGGCGAATATTCAAATATGAAAGCATGGAAGTAGAGCATCTATGGGCTAAGATAGAGGTAGCTATTGTGGAAATTGTAAAAAAAATAATGGGAGCCACATCAAAAAAGATTGCACATTTTTGGATTGGGATAATCAAATGAGGAAAAGTTGGTTTGGATTGAAAATTCCACCTTTTTTTAGCTTGGGAGGAAATGAGAGCCAAAAAAGAACTTGTGAAGTATGGTCCCTTCCCAATTTTGGATGGCACAAGCTTAATATTAACAGACAACTCCTAATAATCTAGGTGTGGTGGGAGTCAGATGCATTATTCATTCTTTGGAGGGTTGAGTTATAGCTAAAACGGTGTCTCCCCTTGGTTTGTCTACTAACAACGAAGTTGAATTTTGGGCACTCATTACTAGCATGCTCATTTGCAGACAGAAAGGGATCACAAAAATTGAAATCAAGGGTGATTCGTCCTTGGTCATTCATGCTATAAGAACCAGATATATTCCCAGTTGGAAATTAAATGGTCTGCTAAATCAAGCACTTGATTTATTAGGATTTTTTGAAAACTTCACTATTAATCACATCTATAGGTAAATTAACACCAAGGCTAACATGTTGGAAATTAGGGGTGCTGATGGGGAAGATTTCATGGAAGATTGATGAATATGTAGTGACTGGAATAAAGGTTATAATTTCAAACTTCCATAGCTTGTATGGGCTTTCAGGAAATTCAGGTGGCAGAATTTGAAGTCCTTGTTGCAGGCACAGACCGCAAGAGCTATAGATCAAGGAAAGTATACAACTCATTAATTCTATTGTGTTTTTTGTCATTTGTCATGATTTTAGTACTTCCATGGTCTGATTTTTATGTATTTGTAATAGCATATGTATACTTCATATATAAAGAATTTTATTCAAGACATGTAATTGATGAGTTTATGTAAATCCATATTGGACTTATGATGTCTAGATACAGTATGCCTTTGGAGCAGGCTATTTTGTAAAAAAATTCATATATTAATATAATTCCTACTCTGACGTGTTATTGACAAAAAAAATCATTTCTATCCTTTTATTTTCTCCTTTTTTATTAATTAAATAAATAAAATTTATTTAATTACGTCACTAATGTCCCCTTCTTTCTATAGTTAATTTTTTTTTTATTTGTTTGATTATTGTCATTTTCTACTATAGTTAAATAATTATTTTAATTATTTATTATCCTTTTCTTCTATAGAATAAATAAATTTTATCTATTTAATTATTTACTGATTTGTCTTTTTCTCCATTTTTGAATTAAATTATTATTTAATTTAAAATTCAATTTTCAAATAGTTTTCTTAAATTATTTAATTATTCACTTTTCCTCCTAAATTAAATAATTTTATGATTATTTAATTTTCTCCAACAACCTCTTTTTCCATGCCATTCTCTTTATCCATGTCATTCTTATCTCTTCATATTTCATTTAATATCCATCCTTGATTGAATTATTTTATAATTTAATCTAAACCATCCATCCTTAACTATGTCCTATCATTTCCCTAATTTAGCCCTAACCCTATTTTATACTTCCTCTTTCAATCTTGACCATTGATTTTTTTGTCATACTGGCTTTTAATCCTACCCCTTGATTCACATTAGGTTTTCTATAAAAGAGACATATCATTGTCATTTCAAGGCTAACTAGTTCATGCTATTCAAGGAGACAAGTGCAATCTTCAATATTTCAATATCATTATCACTAGGTTTATTATTGCATACTCAAAATCTGAGAGCAGTCAAGCATATAAAGCAAGATGGAGAAGGACAATGGAGGTAAATCAACCATGGCATAGAGATATTTGGTAATATTGCTTTATGTCTAATATTTCTATGTTAATTTTTGCTTCATTCTTGGTTTAAGGGCTCTAGGTTTTGAGTTTTATTGATTCATTCTTTTTACCTTAATTCTACCCTATTCTACAATATAGAGTGGTCATTTACCTTAGTTTTACTTTTTAATAATGGTCATGTACATAGATTTTTCAACAATAAAATATAAATAACTTGAATGTTGGAAAAGGGAACATAATTGTAATTAAAATCCTATCTAAGAAATGAAACCACAATTATATTTTCATAAAAATATATATTCCAAACACTATAAAAAAGATTCTAAATATTGAAGTAATTAACAAATATCTTTAGGTACCTATTTTTTTAAACGATATAATCAAAACACCACAAAAAAGTACTATAAATTGATAGAAAAATATAAGGACTTACAATATTATAGTATATAACTATAGGAAGACTTTGACCAGTTATTATAGGAATTTTTAGAGTTGGAGAAGTTTGAACATTGGTATTATACTTTTCATCCAACACAACACTGCATCTTATTCATCATGACAAAGACACATTTAATATGAAAATTTCCATCTTAATTTTTAGAGGTATTCTACAATGGTAGTAAAGGATGGAGTGTACTAGCATGTGTTAACAAAAAATATTATATTTTTGTTTGACAATCATTTACATGTCAAAAAATTAATATATAATAATAAACATAATATTTTCAAAATAAACAAGACATTAAATTTATGTTTCCATATATGTAGTAAATAAAATAGTTTCGATGTCAAAATAAAATAATTTTTAAGTAAATAAAATAGCTCCAACTTGATGGCATGTAATGTCCCAATTTTAGTCATACCCTCTTTTGTGCCTGATAGCTTATTTCCAGAAGCCCGTAGGCTAGTTAGAAGTTGAAATTAGGGTTTCCACTTCTGAGAAGGTTTTGAGGTCTTGCATGCAAGAGTTTCTAACACATGTCTAGTGGATCTTTTTGGGTTTTTTGAGAGCTTCGTGATGAGGTAGCATGCATGATAAGACATTGACTTGCATTATCAACTAATTTTGGAGGCTTGCATGTTGGAGTTTTTCAATTTGGATTCTGGATTCCTTCTGGGTTTTCAGAGTGCTTTGCGGTGATGCATTGTTAATATTTTTGATAAAGTGTATTATTTCCTTGAGATGGACGACTTGGAATAAGGTGATATGACATGCAATTTGGAAAATGTTGGAAAAGTGAATGTGAGTTTGGGTTTGGTGTCCATTTGGAGGGAGAGTGAATTTGAATTTGGAGACAGAAAAAACTATAAATAAGAGTGTTGGGCTCTTTGTTTTTCATCCATGAAGAAAATATACTGTTATGCTGCCGAAATGGTGAGTGAGTTGCTTCGAGGCATGCACACAAAGAGCTCAAGAAATCAAGCAAGTGATTGGAGAGCTTGATAGTCTTCAAGAAGAGTTTGATCTTGAAAGCATCTCAAGAAAATCAGAAGTTGCATGTGCAGATTTGGAGCAACAAGATGAAAGGAATGACTTTCAAGTTTTTAACAATCCTATCTTTGAAGTGGGTGTTGAGGAAACTTATGATAATCCTCTTTTTGTGATGGAAGATTAAGCATCAATTGACAATAGCATGAAATGGGATCCTGATGAAGTTTCCCAACACAATATGGAACGTAATTTTCAGCTTATTGAAGTTTTGTAACCCAAACATGAGGAAGATTCACTCCTTGCAATTGGTAATCTTCCAAGAAGAACATTTGATCAAGAATTCTTAAGAGGGATTGAGGATGTAGTCTTCACTTGGGAAGATGGACTGAAACATGGTGTTTGTACTCTTGTCAATCCATTCCTTGGGTTGAGTGATGCTAATGTATCTTGGGAGTTGAATTTGAAGTCATCTTATGTTTCATGCTCTAGTGTTATTGAAGCTTTCATGGATTGGTTTCAGAGGTTCATCAGAGGGGACGCCAATTTCACAAGTATGCACTTGATTTTGACCAACACTCAGAGATGTGTTATGTTTTCTTTCTGGAGTGTTGGAGATTATTTTCAGTTGGGTATCCATGCTTGGGATTCTCAACACGGGTTGATGGAGCTTATTGCTTGTGGAAAGAAGAATTTTTGGAGGAATAAGGATCAAAGTTTTAGACTTTTTGGAGTTGTCCCATTCTTTACCAACCACTTGATGGTTCTATTTGTTCATCAAAAAATGGATTGGAGAGATATTTTGAGTATGGGTTGGAGATATCAACAGTTGGTTTCTCTTGAGAGTGATCCTTGGCTAAGACAAGGGTAGATTTTGAGACTTGAGCTTGCTGATTGGAGGCAAACCAGCCACCTTGCATGGGGAGTTACTCTCATTCAGGAGAGTTGGTTCATCATTTCTTGTCAAATAGGTGGTAGTTTTCAGTTGTAGGTTGCTCTAGTGTGTTTTCTAGCCACTTTGGAGGTGTTATCTTGCAATTCAATGCTCATCTCACATTCTCACACTTGGGAATTCCATTGGTGCTACTATTTTTCCTTGTGTAGATCGCTAAAATCATATTGTACTTCACTGATCCCAACATTGAACAACAATGATTATTTGTTTCTTCAAACCTATCTTATTCTCAGAGTTCATCTTATGGAGGTTTGTGATGTAAACTTTGATAGTTTACTCTCATTGTTGGTTTAGGACAACAAACTACCACATGTTTTGATTCATCATTCTGAGACTCATGGGGTTGGAGTTGTGAAAAATTTCTACAGTCTTCATGGTTGTATCAAGATAATTCAGTTGAGCCTTAAGTAGATTCATGAGGAGTCATGAGTTTGAGTTTGATGAGCTTTTGCAAAGGATTGCTTTCCTCTTTGCAAGAAGATTTGGAGAGGTCACATTTGTAGTCGTGGCTTTGTTGGATACCTTATGGAGATATGCTAAGGATTATAGTATTGAGTTGAGTAGACTAACTTTCCCATTGCCCAGGATTATGATTGACAGTGGTATGGTTGATATTGATGACTCAGAGTCTTTTGGGGGTGAGATGTTGTAAGATGTTGTTTCGAGTCCTTCCATAGTTTTCAGCTTGAGTTTTATTGATGGTAACATTTTGGAGTTACAAGGGAGGTTAGTGTAATTTTTGCATGATGTTTTCATTGATGTGATCAAAGTGGTGCAACATCAGCATGGTGGGTCCTATCAGAGGTGGATATGGGACCCTGGGATTGTACTTGATTTGGAATTGATCAGTTTGAGTTTCTCTGGAGTTGTGGTGGCATTGCTTGAGTACAAGCAATTTTGGGAAGGGAGGATTGTAATGTCCCCATTTTAGCCATACACTCTTCTGTGTCTGATAGCCTATTTCCAGAAGCCCATAAGCTAGTCAAAAGTTGAAATTAGGGTTTCCACTTCTGAGGAGGTTTTGAGGTCTTCCATTTGAGAGTTTGTAATGCATGTCTGGTGGAGCTTTCTCAGTTTTTGGAGAGCTTCATGATGAGGTAGCATTCATGATAGGATATTGACTTGCATTCTTGACTTCTTTTGGAGGCTTGCATGTTGGATTTTTTTAGTTTGGATCCTAGATTCCTTCTGGGTTTATAGAGTGCTTTGCGGTGATGCTTTATTAATATTTTTGATAAAGTGTATTATTTCCTTGAGATGGACGACTTGGAAAATTTTGGAAAAGTGAATGTGAATTTGGGTTTGGTGTCCATTTGGAGGGAGAGTGAATTTGAATTTGGAGACAGAAAAAACTATAAATAAGAGTGTTGGGCTCTTTTTTTTTCATCCATGAAGAAAATATACTATTATGTTCCAAAAATGGTGAGTGAGTTGCTTCAAGGAATACATACCTCCTAGCTTGGCTTAGCTTCTTGCTTAAAATATAATAACTAGTTAAGATTAAGGCTATTCTTGACTCTTGAGAGTAGAATGAGCACTTGAGATGGAGTTTTATGGAGTTTTTGAGTATTTCTGAGTTTGCTGGTCTAGTATAGCTAGAAGTAGTTTTTGCTCATAAGTCTTAGAGTAAATTTTATATTGTTTTGGGTAATTTTCATATGTCATTGTCATCCTTGGGAACCCCTTTTTCGAGAGTTTCAAATTTTATTATCCAAAAGTTGCCCCTCTTGAGGCCATACCATTTCATCTTTCCTGTCAAATGTTTAGAAAATTCATTGAGTAGTTGTTGCAACCATTTCTTGGTCATAACTTGGTCGCCATCATCCTGGGATTTCATTGCACTTGGTCTCATGTCATTTGAGTGAGTTTGGAGTGAGTTACAAGCATTTTAATGGGTCTCAATGTTGTTGGTTTGTGCATTTTCAGTTGGAGGTATGTCATATCAGATTGTAGAAGTTTAGATTTTGGGTTGCATTTTTAGTGTTGGTGAGTCTTGAATGTTGGAGAATTAATCATATGGTTGTTGCATTGATTTGACTATTATAATACTTTGTAATTTGGAGATTGTTGCATTGTAAGGCTGCAAATAGTAGTACTATTTCAATCATCTAATTCTGTAGTAACTTAGTTCTCTTTAAGCAACAAAGATTAATAATCTTTTGATGATTTATCACCAAAGAAGGAAAATGAACAAACACACGTAAGATTTTGGATGGTTGACTGCCAAGAAGGTGAATAAACTAATTGTTATTTCATTGTAATAGCTCCTGTTGAATAAGTGGTCGAACCTTCTATCTTTCAGTTCCTCTTTCACTCTCACTGAATAAGTGGTCGAGCTTTTATTTTAGTATTGTAATTCATTTGAGCACTAATGATCCCCTTCACCATATGTTATCACCTCACCCACCTCGGGTCTTGAGTGCACTTCCTTGGTGTTTGGTTACTCTCCAACATTGTAATCTTTCAGTTTCTACTGATGATCCTCGACGCCATATGCTCACACCTTGCCCTACATTGGGATCTGGTGTACATTCTTGGCCAAGAGAAAAAAAAATAACATTATCTATTGCCACATCAAAACTAAAAGACACAACGTTTTATTATTTGAACCAGTTTACTGAATTCTATTTGATAGGAGGAGTTTTGCAGTTAACTTGATTATCTTCTGTTATAAGGAATTATTTGAGGACCTTACCTTCTAGAGTTTTTTTTTATTTGGAATGCTTATCATACAAGAATTCAAGACTCCTATTGGACACATACATGTGATGTGGACACAATTAGCCAGATACTCAGGGAAAAGGTTTTTGAGTTGTACAGTAAACCAATACTGGAAGATGTAAGTTCTGCACTTGCGTAAAGAAATATATTGCTGAGATTTATTCAGAATTCAGATTTTTTTAGAATTCTGAAAAACTTATATTTACTGATATATTTAGAATTCATAAATAGTGTCAATGACATGATTGTTGTTGGGGATGATTTATTGCATCTTCTGATTCAGTTTTATTTCCTATCGAAAGTTATTTTTAGAAGTAGCATCTGAAATTTAGTACTGATCTATTTTGCTTTTTATTGAGAAAGGGGGTTTTGTGGATCACAAAATCTACTTATTTATTATTTTTCCAATGAAAGAAAAGAAGAGATGTTAATTATGAAATTCCTAAAAGGATATGCTAAATGTCAATGAATGAAAAGAAGAAAGTATTGACAAATTAAGTTCTAACCAGATAATGATATAAACAAGTTGGGAAATTGCTTGCCACCGTAAATATGACGCTTGTTATAGTTGGGTGTTATAAATGCAGGGAAAAGCGCGTGGGTGAGGAATTCTATTTCATTCTGTTTCCATTCATTTTCTCACCATCTGAAGTCTACACATGGATGTCCCAGACCATCCTAAATATTTTTCAAGAATGATTTATTTTTTTCAAAAATATTTCAATTTCCACAGACATACATCCTTTATGGACCACGCTTGACATCTATACCCATGAATCTTAGTTATCCAATACATTTGTATAAAATCCAATAACATGTTCATAAGTTTGATCTAATTTCCATCAAATTATGTCTACTCCTTGTCAAACCATTCATATTTTTAAATCCTCGAGACCTTTCTCTACTACTAGGACTTCCATTGCAATTGTTAAACTTGTTAAACCCTCAAGTTATCTCCTCACCTATGGTTATTCAAATGATTCACCAAGGGAAGATGATGGTGGAATGAGATGGTCCATTTGGCTTAGGGATTCCTATTAATAGACCCTCATCATCTATTACGAAATAATTTTGTGTTTTAACTTATCATGATTGATAGCTAGAGCATTTTATTGATGATTCCTCAAAATATGATATTTCTTTAATCAAAATTACATAACTTTATAAAATCTTTCCACAAATTTTATGTTGAGTTTGTGTATTCTAATCTCAACCTTTTTGATAATATATTTGCTCGTGAATTTAATGTTTTTTGTTTTTCCTATATAACTTTAAGGATGATATCGTGACATGCATTACAATAAAAAATGTTGTATTATAATGACTATATTTTCAAAATTTTCAAAATTTATTTTATTGATACCACTCATGAAGATTCATACCAGTATTTCATGTGTGTTACGCTCAACATTGATGACCACATTTTAGCATTTGAAATTATTAGCACATAATTATGACCCAAAAAAATAATGTTACAAAGATATTTCTTTTGTAACTTCTCTCATTTTGATTACATCATCTATGTAGTGAATTTAATATGATCAATCTCACCGATGGAAAATTCATTGCCAGTAATTCACCGTGGGAAAATTCACTGCCATTAATTTTCTTTAATATATATTTGAAAATTTTGAATTTTTTTTCAAAAAATAATTTGATTTATGATAATAAAAAATTATTATCATCTTTAATTGATGATAATAAAAATTGAAATAATGTAAATAAAAATAAAAGAAATGAATAAAAATTACTATGAACCAAACCTAACACAAAAACAAATCAATTTTTAATATATTATCATGTTAAAAACATTCATATCAAAATGAAAAAAAAAAAAATTACTATTGAGATAAATAGAAATTACTATGAACCAAACCTGACAATTTTAAATGTGTATAGGGGAAAGGGGCCCATAGGGGGTAGGGTCCAATGGCGGGTATAAAAGTAGACATGAGTGGGCCCCATAGTAGGTAGACTTAATATCCAATAAACTTACACTTAATATCTAATTGCAAAACACTTTTATTTGTAAAGTACACAAACTGACAAATCATGTGATGCCACATTATCACACCAAGAATACATGACTTAGTGGCCCACTATTGGTCTCACCTTTTCTTTGGGCCTTTTTGGATACCTTGACAAAAAACATGTTAATGTGGCATCATATTTGATGATGTGGCCTTGAAACCAATTTTTATAAGCAAGGGACTTACTAAATAAGTTGTTGTACAAATTTGGGAGTGATTTGAAATTTTCACATACAACTTTGAGAAGCACAAAGTTAGGGTGGCCCATTATAGGCCCCTCTTCCCTAATTATTATTTTTTGGGTATCTCAATAAATAAATAGGTAAAAAATAATCTTAGAGGGTATGTCAATAAATCAATAATTATTATTGAGATGAATAGAAATTACATTCATATCAAAATAAATTGTAACAGAGGTGACTTTTAAAAAAAAAAAATATTGAAAGTTATAGAAATATATATTAAAAAATATTTATGGCAGTTAATTTTCCACCGTGGTGAATTGCTGGGGGTGAATTTTACTTGGCCATGAATTTGTTATGACTGGTGAATTTTCCAGGAGTGAATTGTTGATAGTGAATTTTCCATCGGTGAATTTTTGGCAATGAATTTACCATATGCCCATTAAGAGATAGTGTAAGGTGTATAAACTTAATTATTTTCAAAAATTGTTGATGATTTTTGACATGAATTTTCAATATGTGTTCACATGAAAAAATGAGAACAAATAATTAAAAGTTTCTATATAACATAGAATAAAAAATCCACTATCTATCAAAAGCCAATCACAGGGATATCATAACTGGACTGAACATTGTCATAAAAAGGTTTTGGAAGCTAATTTACGTCTAATTTATGTACTGGAATGTTATTTAAGGTAATGAATTGTTAACTGATGGTGTTTCCGTTCCGAAGAGCCGACCTCCCACGTGAATCTACCTAAAAAATATAGGTTTTTTAACTTAAAAAAACCTCCAACAAATGTCACGAAGCACCTTTAATACAACCAAATCCAAATATATAAAAAGTCGTGTTTCAATTTTATTCATGCGGAAGACGTGCAACATTACAGGACAAGAAATGGACGTATACTTTCCTTGCCCTCCCTATAAATGTTACATCTCTCTTCTTAGCTCTTCAGAAATTGATAATACCTTGGCCTTTTTGAGCTTATAAGTATATTTGCTTTTCATTTCTGATCCATGGCTCTGCTAAAATTACTCGACGCTATTTTGCCCACTTCCAAAGTGCTTGACAAGAATTTATACCATGTCTATTCAAGAATGAGCTTCATACACAAAATCCTCTTTCTTGTAAGCCCACATCAATTTTTTAATAAATTTAAAAATTTATTGCATTTTGTGACTGATTTGCCTCTCTGGGAGGAGTTGTTGAATTGTTTTTGCGTTCTGTGTTTTCAGATTATACACTTTGTAGACAGGGTGTATGCATGGCACAAATTGCCAGTATTTCTTGGACCGGTGTATCTTGAGATAAGAAGAATATTGCACAAGCGTTATAATCTGTTAAACGTGGGAGCTACACCAGTGGGTGTAAGATATAATCCAGTGGATTACCCTTATAGACCAGCCGATGGAAAATACAACGACCCATTTAATCAGGATGCAGGAAGCGAAGGCAGTTTCTTTGGTCGAAACATGTTGCCTTCTCCTCAGAAGGATAAGGTGATTATCAATTATCCTCAATAATTACTGATATGTTATTCTACTCAATTTCATATAAGATTTTTATATCAGTTTAGATAGGAGAAAGGGTATCCATTCTGTTAATGTCATTCACAGAATGATCCCCACTTCATCCTTAATAATGTTTAGACCTTGGGTTCAACAACACTTAATCTCTAATAGCTGTTAACTTAATTAAATATATTAAAAACCATCATACTGCTTAACTGTCAAATTATTATATCCATCTCATCAAAATATAATTCTTCTAAGAAAAGTTACATTCCAAGCATTCATCTTTCTTCCCATAACTCTCTTGAGGGGTTGAAACCTCAACCTTTTGATATCTAGGTTGTGTGCCAGTGCTACACTATTAAGCAGCTTGCTTGAAATTTCTAGACATTTATTTTAATGATATGCTCTTGATGTTTAAACAGCTATTGAGGCCAGACCCCATGGAAGTTGCTACTAAGCTGCTTGCAAGGAGGAAACTGGTTGACACAGATAAACAATTTAACTTGCTTGCTGCCTCCTGGATTCAGTTCATGATTCATGACTGGATCGATCATGTGGAAGACAACAAACAAGTAAGATACATATTGTTTCTCATATTTCTACTGTTTGTTCTCAACAAGTGACTTTTCCTCTCATAAAGAGATTTTGGCAGGCAAAATTAACTGCCCCACAGGCAGTTGCACAACAATGCCCACTGAAGGCCTTCAAATTTTTTGAGTGTAAGGAAGTCCCTACTGGTTTCTCTGATATAAAAAAGGGATACCTTAATAGGAGAACTGCCTGGTGGTAAGATTAAAGTATTTCATTAAATTCAATACAAAGTACACATAATCTCTTATTTCAACAGAATTCAAGTGCTAAATTAGACATATTATTTTTTAGTCTGAATTCAAAGATTGATTTAGACATAGTTTTTCGTGATGATGTAACATGAGTACATTTGCAGGGATGGGAGTGAAGTTTATGGAAACAATGTTCAGCAATCAACAAAGTTGAGAACATTCAAAGATGGCAAGTTAAAATTGGGCAAAGATGGCCTCCTCCTCCACTCGAATGATGGAGTTGCTGTCTCTGGAGATGTGCGCAATTCTTGGGCGGGGTTGTCAGTGCTTCAAGCCTTATTCATCAAAGAACACAATGATATCTGCGACATGCTCAAGGCAATTTATTAAATTCTCAGCCTAATTTCACAGATCTCTTTTTATTTTAAATTATTCTCTTTGTTTTTTTAGCAGTTATATTTATTCAGTACCATTCAACTGTGCATCAATACGCTTGTTTCTTTCTATTTTAAAAATATGGAATTAGATAAACTCATTTGCAGAATAAAAATATTAAAGCATTTATAAATAAATGCAGGATAATTACCATGATTTGGACGATGAGGAACTGTATCGCCATGCAAGATTAGTAACTTCTGCAATTATTGCAAAGATCCACACTATCGATTGGACAGTTGAGCTACTCAAACAGACACTCTCCTTGCTGGCATGCGTGCAAATTGGTAAGATGTCTTTATTAAAAAGCAGAGTGGAGAACTTAGTGAGGGAAGTTTTCAAGCACAAAAATGTTATTAAATATCTTTATCATCGTAACAGATTATATTCATGTAGAATCTTCAGTCACAATTTTTTCCATGAACATTTCTTTTAACCATGTAAAATTACTAAATCTATGGTAGTTGAATAATTCATATCATGAGAAAAACTGTATTGCTGTGAACAGGTATGGACTTCTAGGTAAAAGGTTGAAGGATAGGTTTGGTCATACTGGGAGTTCTTTACTAAGCGGCTTTATTGGGATGGCTAAGCCTGAAAACCATGGTGTTCCATACTCTCTTACAGAGGAATTCGTTAGCGTCTACCGAATGCACAGTTTGATGCCAGACCACCTCTTTGTTAGAGACATTCATGGAACTTCCGAAGAGAACAAAAACCCTCCGGTTCTTGAAGAGTGAGTCTATATAAGTGTTCTAAAGTCTTGTTGATTATTATATGTTAGAATATACTTGAATTTTTCTTATTCTTTTAGTATATCTACTATTCAATAGTTTTTGTTGACACTACATACCATCTACATTTTATTTTTTTATCATTATAGGTTTAGACAAAATTAAATAATATATAATCAAATAAATATTAGGTTAATAGGTTGCAATATAGTAGTCAAGGAACAAATATAGTTGTGACGGTCATCAAGATTTAAATCATCACTGGGCCACTGATCTCACAGACTATGTGTTTCATTGGGCTAATATGGTTGTAGGATGTGTGACCTTATTAGGCTGTGGGTCCTCGTTGGACCATTAAACTTACAGATTTGAACAAGTCCATAATACTTTATGGATTGAGACCTCTCAATAATGATCTGAGTAATAATAATAAAACAAAAATTCTCGATGATCCCTCTAAATTTGAGCCAGATTAAAAATTCAAATAATTTTTATTAAAAATAAATAAACAATAACAATTTTACATTTTATTTAAGTTCAATAAAATTTGTTTTATGTAAGAAAAACAAATCCAAAATGAGAATTTTTCCATTCTTTTGAAAGACTTGCCAAATGTGAGAAGCCAAATCCCTATCCAATCCTTCTTTTACTCTATCAAAAGCAACTTTCGTACGTCTCTTTACAGAAGGTCTAGCTGAAGTTAAGTAAAATGAATGTTCAGTGATTAATGATTGAATTTTTTAAATGACAGGGTGGAGCTAAGAAAGTTAGTAGGAATTAATGGAGAACGGACATTATCAGAAATTGGAAATGAAGAGATGATTGTATCCACGGGGTATTAAGGTAGTGGAGTCCTTACTCTTTGGAACTACCCCATATGGATGAGAGACCTTATCGCTCAGGACCCCAATGGCCAGGACAGACCTGATCACGTAGATTTGACCGCTCTTGAAAGTAAGGAGTTTTTCTTCAAAAGGCCACCAATAAATAAATTCGTTTGAAGAGATATGCCTATGACTATGTTTTTATTTTTTATTTTTCTCTATAGTTTATCGTGATCGGGAGAGGATTATTTCAGGATACAATGAATTCAGAAGAAATATGCTTATGATTTCGATTACAAAATGGGAAGACCTGACCGATGAGAAAGAAGCCATTCAAGTTCTTCACGAAGTTTATGGTAATGATGTGGAAAAGCTAGACTTACTGGTTGGACTAATGGCAGGAAAAAAGATTAAAGGTTATGCAATCAGTGAAACGGCTTTCATCATCTTTGTGTTAATGGCATCAAGGTCAAGTACTAGTCCCTTATGTTTGTTTTCTGAACAAAGTTATAAATGCCAATGATATTTAATATTTGTTGAATTTGTGTGCTTTTGGAGATAGCTGTGTAATTTTTTTCTGTATCTAACGTTACCGATCCGTAACCCATCATCAGGAAGGGATGTTTTGGACAGAGTTATTTGAAAAAGCATACTAGTTCATCTTTCAATATTTGTGGCTAATTAGCCGATAGGCTATTCTATGTGGGGGAACCCCACCGGCATTTCCTACAGTCAGACGCCGGCGGGGAGAACTTCCTATCGGCTAAAGAAACAACGTCTGCTCCGTATTTGAAGCGATACTTTATCAATGTCACATCAACAACGGCTCTATTATTTGAAACATTTCTGAGCGCATGCCTGGAAAAGAGGACTTTATCGGACTGTAGAGGGTCCTCTGCAACGATGCCGCTATAATCCATATAGCAGCTGAGGATTCTTGTTTGTGTATTGCCGGGTAACCGGAGTTGTATTCTAATGCCGCCAAATGCCATCGCTTTGTTGTAGCAATGCACGCCGATGAAAGGCGTTGGCCTTCCCGGCAACATTAATACCGACGGCCGCAGAAAATATGACGACGTCGGTGACGGCGTTGAGATTTCCTTTTATGGCCCCAGAAATTCTTCAAGTTCTAGATTCAGGGATGACCTCCGTAAAAATAGAAAATATATCAGGGGCCTTTCTAAGAATGATCAGGTCTGTAGTGGCGCATGTGCACACTCTGCTTGTGAAGCTGTTGGAATACAAAGATGTACTGGTCATTTTTAAATTCAGTGACGCTTGGCTGCCATTGAACTGAAACAGATAATTACATCTGACCTGTGGCTATTGAGATTATTGGAGTCTGGGCTTCCATCCTGGGTTATATTTTTCCAATCCTATCCCATATTCAGCCAGTTATATTGTCCCTGGATGCGTCCTCTAGCAAGGACTCTTTATATACTAATTTCTGTCGTTACTGTTCTAATTGGATTTTATGATCTATATAAAAATGTTCCAGTTCTAAAGGCTACAGCAGCACGCATTTGTGATCCTCTATTTGATTGGATAGAAGCCTGGGAGATGATATCCCGCCTTAAATATTTGGGCACGATGCTTTTTCTACAAAATTTGGAGAAGGCATTTAAGTGTTCATTGACAATCATTCGTACTGTTAAACAATTGGTGTCTTTGCTTCCAAAACCAATGGTTGAGCCACTTGCACAACTTGGAGAGTTCATTCTGCCCTTCTGGAGTGTGTGTTGAAGAAGCTTTTGACTACACAGATGCTATTTGGATTGTCATGTCTTCTATTTTTAGTGGTGCTGCAAATTTAGTGCAAATTCTAGTCTGGCCTCTTGTTATTATTCTCTCCACTGTGTGGGCTGTAGGTATATATATAACCTTGGCATCTGGAGTTTATAATTTAATGTTACACAATGAGATTTCTATAAGTATATCGCTATACTTTAGGCCAGGCATATTTTTTATATAGATGATATTAACATCCCTTGGACCAAACAATTCTGACTCATGAGTGTGAATCTTTTGTGTTATCTTGCAGTAACAGCTATGATGTACCCTATAGCTTCTGCATTCTGGGAGTTGCTTATTGCTCCCATTCGCCTGTTCCTCATGTTCCTGAAGTCAATGGGTCTGATATCATCTGAGATCGTTGATTTTGGCCAAAGAACATGGCAGACTTTAAGTGATACATTCCAGCTGATAACTAATACAGAACCTACATCCAACACAAATACAGTTTCATTGTGGCGTGCACTTTGGAATGATCTATTCTCTCAGATTTGCTTAAAATTTACTCTTTTCCTATCATACATTGAATTGCTTTATAACTATACAAATAAAAGAATTCGCAAGAGATTGTCCTATGTATTTGTCTAACTAAAATGGGATGGTGTTTGACCTGGGACTGAATGGCAGGTGTTTCGTGCTATACGAAGCATTGTGAATGGTTTTGTTGCATTTTTTATTGCCTGCAACAAGCACCGTCTAAGGTATTTGGTCCATCTCATCAAACTTATCTACAATTTTTTTTTGACAATGATGTTGTTTATGCTTATGTTTTCACTTGTTATGTATTAAAGAAACCATAAATGTATTAGCATGAATCATGAAAAGCATAATGTAAGGGTTACTAGCAGATGGACATTGATATGGGAGACAGGTATTGGTATGGGGATGCCATTTTTCAATAAAATGGGTATGAGGGTGCTGTGAGATGCCAGAAATTAAAAATTATTGAATGTATGAAGTTTAGAAAAATAAAATTATTAGTATACTGTGCGAACATCTTTAAAAAGGCAATGGATAAAATAGTAAAATTTTAAAGTACACAAATGAGATTAGGGCGTGGGAGTTAGTTGATTAGAGTTAGGAAGTAGTGATAGGGCCACTTTGACCTGTTTTTATATATTTTAATATGAGAGTGCAATTCAAGTTAGGAAATTGCAAGGGAGATGTTGGAAACCTCGTAATTCAATCTCCAGGTATTAAGAGATTTCTTGGTAATAGTCTTCTGTCTCTATCTTATGTTTGGAGATGTGTTAGGGATAAGTGAGATAGAGATAGGGAGGGAGAGAGAGGTGGGATAGAAAGAAGTAGAGAAGGAAAGAGAGAACCAAAGATAGTGAGAGAGAGAGAGGGAGGGAGGGACAGGTAGAGAGGGATAGGGGAGATATAGAGAATTAGAGGGGGAAGGAGAGAGAGGTAGAGAGGAATAAGTGTGAGAGAGAGAGAAGTAGAGAGGGAAGGAGAGAGTGAGTGAGAAATAGGTGGGATGGAGGAAGGGATAGGTGGAGAGGGATATGTGATATAGAGAGAAATAGAGAGGGAAGGAGAGAGAAAAAGGGAGAGAGAAGGGGGGAGTGAGGGAGGAAGAGGTAGAGAGGGATAGGTGAGATAGATCATTGCTTTCTTTGCATTGTCCACTACTTTTCACGGTCGTAAATAATGTGGGCTCAACCTATCGGCGTAAGTATTGCACCTTATTGGGGTGCAAGTGCTAGTATTATATATGTATATATTTGAGTGCAGACGATTGTAAGCAGATCGTTTCTTCACAAGTGATTTCAATGAGGAAGCATACACAAAGGAGGGCTTAGCAAGGGTAAATAGTACTGAGAGCCTGAAAGATGTTATGAACCGTCACTACCCAGAAATGGTGAAGAAATGGGTGAATTCATCCAGTGCGTTCTCTATTTGGAGTGCAAATCCAGAACCCACCAACCACATAACCCTCTACCTTTGTATTCCTTCATAAGTTTTGTTAGAGCATGTGTTGCAGAATGAAATAGTCATGCACAAAATATTCCAGCTTTGCTGACAAAACTCTTTCAAAATTCTTCATTATTTTTCTCGGTGCAATAATTATATGTTCTTAATTATGTAACTATTTATTTATTTAAATTAATGGGCTCTCCATTTGTTGTTAATTTGCTTGTCTCGTTGCCCAAAATGGAGCTCTGTGGCTAAATGAAGAATGCATGTGTTTTATTATGGTATTTTAACAAGAAATACTTTCTTATAATTTAGTCTATGTACAAGTATTACTTTATTTTTCATCTTAAAAATGAAGACGTTCAAAATATATGTTTTTAACAATCAATGTAACATTTTTATGATAGAAAAAATATTTAAAAATATTTTCATTTCAAATTATGTATGTTAGTAATAGAAATAAAATATTTAATTGAATATATCAAAGTTGTAAGTATAAGTGAATAGTGCAAGGAAGTTAAGGTAACAGAACAACTTCCTACACTAATATTGAGAGGGAATAACACAAAATTTTTACAAATCTTTACCAATTATAAAAACTTAAACATAAATAGACATAAATATCATGCATACCACAACACAATGATTTATGTGGGGAAAACCCCTTTAGGGGAAAAACCCCACACTCTAAAAGCTGCCCAATATATTATTCAAAAATCAAAAAGATTACAATATACTTGCAGGGGCAGGCAGCCTAGCTCAATTGGCTAAAGCATTTTGTTGCAAGCAAGAGGTCACAAAGTCTAGTCTCCCCCAAAACCCGTTGTACTGGAGGGTGTGTCATGCCAGTGCCACTTATCACGTGAAAAAAGTTTACTAGGTGCACTATAATTTATAGGAGGACAAATACCCAACCAAACAAGCTTCTCACAAGAGTGTCACCAACCAGGGATCTAGAAGTAACAAAGCCACTATCAGACTCTCAAAATACACCAGAAAATACACAGTTGTAATACAATGCCCTCATAAAATAGGGTTTCCTTCTAAGGCAAGTCAAGAAAACAAAAATATCAGCCATTAGATATGAGACATAATGATGAACAGCATAGATTTATAATAATAAAGCATACACAAAATTTGGCTTCTGTGGGCATTGCCCTCATGAACCTCAGATGGGAGGATGATCCCCTTGGACCCCTCGCAAGGGGTTGGGGGAATTCCCCCCTCTCCTGCCACTGTTCATCATTAGATGAAAAATACCTTATGTATCAATAGTACCTTATGTAATTGCATGGTTGAAACACATTTTCCCAACAAATAGGGCCATAAAATAATAGATATTTAGGACATGATAAAAAGATATATTTTAATAGGAATGGCATATTAGGCAGGGTTTATAAAAAATTTGGGATGCATGAGTAGAGATGAAAATAAGGGATATTATTTAATATTCAATGAGTGAAGGTGCTATACGATATGTTGATTAAGAAAATCCCTGAGGATTTACCTTATGTTTCTCCTATTTTAGACAACAACAAAAAGAAAAAGTCTAGAAGCGGCATATTCTTATGTAAGGATTAGCTTATGACCTTATCCCAACCCATCAAATAATCTTTCATCCCTAAGAACTAGGTTTGGTTCCTACATCTCATATTTGCCTCTTTGAATTACATTTATTAGAAAAAACCTTGATGAAAGTCATTTCCAAAGCTAAGGATTGAAAGCGAGATGTTTAAAATTTTCAAACTTGAACTTGTTATTCTTTTCTACTAGTAATTATAATTTCAATTAGAACATGTTCATAGAAATTTGCATTATGACATAATTAAGGATTATAGTGTAGGAAAATGTATCCATTTACATTTTCACACTTGTTGGGGACCTCCGTACTAAACCTGGGCTTCTTTATGCTTATTTGGTCCTATTTTGCATCCACAAGCCTTATTAAATGCATTTTTCTAAGGATAATCCCAAAATTTAACAAATGGCCAATCATAACTCAATGTTTGTGGTTGTTTGTTCTAGATCTAGTGATCAGGGACCCATATGCAACCTTGGGCATATGGGTCTCACCTAGGTCTCGGGGACCTGATTTTGAACATTGCATTGAACTTAATACTTTTTGGAGTTTATGACCCGTGTTTAAGAAACTGGGACTCATATGCCCCAAGTAGTATATGAGTCCTGTGATTTAACTTGGACCTATTTTAAATCAAATTCTTGGTGGGATTTTATTATCCTAGATCTAATTTTCGCTCGTAGTGTTGCAATTTTGGGAAATTTGGCAAAAACAAGTATAAATATAAGGTTATTTCACATAGTTTCATCCTAGATATTCATAAGCAATCAAGAGTACTTTCACAAGAGCTGATTATCAAGCATTTTGGAGTAGAATTCAAGATTCAAGCATCATGTCAAAGTCATCATGCATCATGTGTGTTTTTGAGCTAACATTTGTGATGTAGTTTTTTATGATTCAAGCAAGAATTCAAAGACATTATCTCATATCAAGATCAAGAGTCAAGATTCACATCCATTGGAGCCATTTCACACAAGTTTGCAGCCTCTATTGTTTGGTGAGTTGCAACATTGCATTTGTTTATTCACTATTCCTTCATTCTATTTCATTTTATTTCAAGGTTTGATTACCAAAATGGGGTTTGACCAAGGAAAACCGCTATTCCCTAAAACAACAACATTTTTCCCTCTTCATGTGTGATTGCAGATTTATGTGAATTGGAGCTTCAAGATCCTTTGAAGAAAAAGTTGCAAGATTAAAGAAAGTTGTTAAAGCTATCAAGAAGTTGTCATCTTCATGATAACTCACCTACAAATTGAAATTCACACTTTTTGGACTTGAAGATCAAACAAGACGAAAGCTATAGAAGATCACTCAAGGATACAAAAGTTTCATTCAAACCTTAATACTAGGACTAAATCACTACCTTGAGTGCATGAGTCCTAGTATACCTCTTTTTAGCAATTTTCTGTAGATCTTGATTTTCCAGCAGAAGATTCTTGATTCTGCTCAGATTCTAGTAGTAGGACTAAATTGCCAAGTATGTCATATGAGTCCCAGTGCACTTGAAAAATAATTTTTTTAGAGTTATAGACGCTTCTTGGAATCGATCAGCTTACCAAGTTCCTATCTATTTGATTTGTGTTTGTTCATCTAATTTCATGTTTTAAGTTTCTAAGGTTTAGTGCATTAGGGTTTGCATTTCTTCTTTGAAGCTTCATTTTAATGGCCACCTAAGGAAACCACCCACCTAAATCCTTCACTCAATTGAGTCTTTTGGTTAAGGGATTGATGAGCCTAAAATATGCTCATAATTTGATGTTATGATAAACTTTTAAATGACTTCATTTTTGCTATTTCATGGCTGTTTAAACTTTGTTGAAACCTTTTATGGGGATATCATGTAACAAGACACTTTTATATTCCTACAGCCTATTGTGTTGACTTGATTGCATTTATTGCCCTGTTGACTCCCGAAAATGGTTGGTATATCGTATACAGTTTTTGAATGGTGAAGTAGATTTGAAATGTGTGATTAATGAATAGATATCGTATGTACCGCTTATAAGTGCCTTCTTTCTTGCTGTCATACCCTTTACTTCACGTGTTGTTGAAGAATGATCGAGTCAAGCGCAGCCGATCTCGGCCTTGCAGTAAAGCCCATTTCCTACACGACTTTGAGGAAGCTCCACCAAAGACTCTTTGACCGAAACTGATTTGGAAAGATTTTTAATGGAAAGTCAATCTGGAGAGAGTGGAGCGCTAGATTCTCTCTGAATCGGGTTGAACACATAAATTCATTTATGAAGTTTGTTCCTTGATTCAGGGATATACTTTACTTCCACGTCTTTCTTGGATGAAGTTAGTTAGTTAGTTGTTCTTTTTAATTTAAAAATAAGATACTCCTCCTGCGCGAGGTAGTGATAGAAGAGAAATAGAATGAGTAATAGATGATTTTTTAGGTAAGATATGTAGAGTAGCGTAGGATCATGTAAGAATCGTGATGAGAATGAAAGACGAGTCCGCTTGACCGTGTTTATTTATTGCTGGGTTTTCACACCAACAAGACAATGTATTTCGCTCGCTTTCATGAATAAAGATCGCATGAAGTTCTGAAATTCAAGATTCTGTAATCGCGATGCTTGCTAAGGGGCCCACTTAGTAAGTAATCAGAAGTTAATTAATTAGATGTTCTTTTCTCCTCGATATCCGCTTAGCCATCTTTTGAAGTTTTACGCAAACTCGGGCCTTTACATCGCTTCAAAGATAGAGAGTCCGTCCGACTGTTCCTCCAAAGATAAGGCAAGTTCATGGTTTGTGCTTCAAATGTAGCCGGCATAGCTTCGCTTTTAATCGCTATAGAAGAGTTAAAGAATTCCGCATTACCATTCTGTAGCTTAGATAGAATTTCTTTCCAGTATGTATTTTTGCTAAGATTTGACCAAAGCAAATTCCTAGTGCATATATTTTGCTGCACCATTTAAAGTCTACGTCCCCTGGTTTGACAAGTAAATGAATGTCCACAGAAAGATATTAGTCACCTGTCGGAATGTCCAATTCCCAGGAAAGTTTCACTATGATATTCATATCCTTTTGTGAGTGCGAGCCATTTTTGGCGCCGTTGCCGGGGATGGTGTCTAACTAGGAGTCTGACAAAGTCATTTTCAGCATTAGTTTAGTCTGTTAGTCAAAAATTTTCAAAATATTTCAAGCCGTTATTCACCATATTGCAGTTTTACAGAAGAAGAAGAGACGACTGAAGGTTCCCCGAAAATTCCATTTATTGAACTGGCTACCATTTGACCTACCGATAACTTAACTCCGAGTAAAATCCATTTGTTCTACTATTCTCAAAGACCGGTATACACATGGAAATAATCCACCTAATAATCCACCTCCTCGTGATTTGAGCTCCCATTGTTCCCCCAACAAGATATCGATAATCTTAAAACATCCCCTTCCCTTGCTTCCAAAGTTTTATGGCCCTCGGTGACGTAAGACCCGTAAACCTTCGCTTGAATTTGATGTCCTCTATCGCAGTTATGACTACAACACCGACGCTCATAAACTGAAGCTATTTCCTTCCACTTTGAAGGAGGGAGCTCTCAGATGGTTCATGAGTCTGGGAAGAGCCATTGTAAATAGTTGGGCATACATGAAAATGAAATTCCTTGAAAAATATAAGGAATATTGTAAGAGTGCCAGCAAAGGTGATGACATATTCTGAATTCAGCAGAAGGAGGATGAAAGTCTAGAAGATTATATTTCAAGGTTTTTGTTTTCATTAAAAAGGAACTCAAACCATACTCTTAACGAGGACTCTCAGAAACTACTCTTTATAAGGGGAATCACTGATGCCTGTATTGATGCTGTGGACCTAATGGGAGGAGGTGATATAACTCAACTGCCTTGGGATGATATACAGAAGATATACCTTAACTACTCTCGAGCAATAGTTAAGAAAGGTCGAGGTCATCATGCTTCAGTGGGGAAGTCTTCTTTTGGTGGAGTTTCCCGAATGGAGATCACAAATCTGCTATCTGATTTCAAGCAGGACATCATTAATAATATGGCTACACAATTGACACTATGGAAAGCTCTTAAAACATGCAAAGCCGAGGTAGCTTTGACTCCGGCCATTCCTACCGTGAGATAAAAGAAGCGTGATTGTAGATGCAAGATGGTGGCTAATCTGGAAGCCAGACAACTGCCTACTGATTTCAAACCAGTGGAAGGTGATGATAATCAAGTGTTCTTTGTTGCACAAAGGAGACCATGGGCCCAAAGGCAAGGTATGTCTCAAGACCCTTTAACTTTTGGTAATCCCTATTCTGGCTATAATAACCAATGGCAACAAGCATATGGACCACCACCACCATGGAATCCACCTCAACCAAGTTGGTCTAATTATCAAACCCCACAGTGGCAATCTCCTCAAGGAGGTTGGCAGCAGCCACAAAGTCAATGGACCCCACCTTTAGGAAATTGGCAAAAAAATCCTCAATGGAGAGGTCCTCAACAATGGCAAACCAGCCTCTAGCTTCTTAGTGTTCTCCACGCCCACAACAACATGCCCGCCACCTTATGTTAATAACTACCACAAATCTTGTACCTCAAAGAACCATGTTCCAAACCGCTGCCTTAATCCCAATAATAAGCAACAGCTATGGTACTTCAAATGTACTCAGGTCTATTCTAAGCCAACCACATCAAGCTTATGCCTTAAATGTTAATGACATCCATCCTATAAGTCTAGGAACTACTTCCTTTTACTTCTCCCCAAAACCACCTCTCCTCGACATGTAAATATCCGATTCAATTCCCTTTGGTAAGAATCTTGGTAACGCACTCATGTTTCCACTAAGCGCATACCTATACCCGATACAGTTTCTATGGAACTTGTTCTACAGAGACAAGATAAACCACCTTTTCCTCAGAGGTTACAAAGTATTGAATCTAAACTCATGGAAGAACCCACTTTTGATATTCTAGATCAGCTCAAAAATGTGCAAATTCAAATCTCTTTGTTTCAGGCTATTAAAGATGTTCCTATTTTTGGAAAAAGCTTATTACAGCTTCATTTGAAGAAGCCCGGATCTAGAAGAAAAAGGATCCTTAAATAATTCATGTCTTAGGAAATTGGCCGATATAATGTTGGGAAATGTAGTCATTCCAAAGTATATTGACCCCGGAAGCTTTGTAGTACGATAGATGGTAACGTAGCCAAGTTGTGTGTAAATATTTTGATTGATTTTAGGAGCTATTAATGTAACGACAAACGCTATTATGGACTCCTTGAATATTTCAAACATTAGATCTACACCCGCAGTTCTGCAGCTTGCATATAGCTCCATAGTGAAACCTGATGGGATGATAGAAGATGTAATTGTCACTTTTGAATCTTGGGAGTATCCTGCTGATTTTACAGTATTATCAGTTAAGACAACTTTAGGAGGGTATCCAGTTATCCTTGGTAGGCCATGGTTAGCAACTGCTGATGCTTTTATAGGATGTCGTTCTGGAGATATGACCATTTCTGATGGGCAGTCCACAAAGAAATTGGCTTTGTATCCGCCTGCTAAACCTTAACCAGATTTGTCCCAACCTGTTTGGCCAGATGTGGGAGAAGAAACTAAAGAAGCCAATTCTTTGGCTCAATTGATGATGCTTCAAAATGATCCATTCTCTCAACTTCAAAGTGAAGATGCTTTGCTTTTTCAAATTCTACAATTCAATCTTGATGCAGATAATTTATCTGATCCAAGTGACAGTCAGCATCAATGTTTCCTGCAGCAGCTAGATTCCGAGAGTTCATTGCCTAAACTTCCGACAATTTTTCATAACTTGCTTCCACAAGAGGTACAAACATTACCTGTTGATTCTATGAGTAATCTCATTAAGCAGATAGAATTGTCTCCAGATCATTGTTTGAATGTTAAAAGCAAGTTGTCTCAGTCTCAAGAGGATGACTTATTAAAAATGCTACAAGAACAACATAAAGCTTTTGCATGGGAATATGGGGACATGCAGGGAATAGATCCTCGAGTCTGTACTCATAGGATATATATCAAAGAAGATTGTTTACCAGTTAGACAACCTCAGAGAAGAGTAAATCCAGCACTTAGAGAAATAGTGAAAAATGAACTTCAAAAGTTGCTTGATGCTGGTTTTATTTACCCAATTTCTGACATCCAATGGGTTTCTCCATTAGTCATTGTCCTCAAGAAAGGAGGAAAATGGAGAGTATGTGTAAATTACAGAGAGTTGAACAATGCCACTAAGAAAGATCATTTTCCATTACCTTTTGTAGACCAAGTACTAGATTCTCTGTCTGGTAAAAAATATTTTTCCTTCTTAGATGGTTACAGTGGGTATAATCAGATAAAAATTGCCCCTGAAGATCAAGACAAGACCACTTTTACCTATCCATGGGAAACATTTGCTTATTCGGTCTTTCCTTTTGGCTTATGCAATGCACCAGCAACATTTCAGAGAGTAGTAATTAGTATATTTGCTAATATATCTCATGAATGTATGGAGATTTATATGGATGATTTCACTACATATGGAGTCACATTTGAAGAAGCGCTGGTGAATTTAGAAAAAGTATTAAAAAGGTGTAGAGATCAAAATTTGTCTCTAAACAGTGAAAAGTGCTTTCTAATGATGGAAGAAGGTATTGTTCTAGGTTATCATATTACAAAGAATGGAATTCAGGTTGACCCTGCTAAAATTGAAGTTATTCAGAATTTACAAACTCCTGCAAAACAAAAAGATGTTAGAAGTTTTCTTGGTCATGTAGGGTATTATAGAAGGTTTATAAAAGACTTTAGTAAAATTGCCAGTCCACTTTATGCTCTGTTAACAAAGGATTCCCAATTTGAGTGGACCGAGACCTGCGAAAAATCCTTCCTGCAGCTAAAGGAATTGCTTACCAAAGCCCCTGTTCTTCAAGGTCCAAAATGGAACCTGCCTTTTCACATACATGCTGATGCGTCTGATTTTGGTACAGGAGCAGTTTTAAGTCAAAAAGAAAATTCAATTGAGCATGCTATCTACTTTATCAGCAAAAACCTTCAAAGTCCTGAGCTCAACTATACTATTACAGAAAAGGAATTGATTGCAGTAGTATATGCTTTGAATAAATTCAGGCATTATGTCACAGGTTATTAGATATTTGTCCACACCGACCATGCAGCAATCAAGTACCTGATGAACAAACCTGCCATTTCTGGTAGATTGGCACGATGGCTCCTATTGTTGCAAGAATTTGATATCACAATCATTAACAAACTAGGAAGAGCTAATGTTGTAGCTGACTTTTTATCAAGACTTCAATCAGCTGCATCTGAGGAACAAGAGGTCATTGATGATAGATTTCTAGATGAGCACTTGTTTTCCATTGCTGCACATACACCCTGGTATGCAGATATTGCTAATTATCTGGCAGCAAATAGAATACCAGCTCATTTTTCCCCAAAAGAAAAGAAGTTGTTGACAGAGAAAAGTTTCAACTTTACCTGGATTGCCAATTGTCTATTCTATACTGGCCCTGATCAAGTAATACGAAGATG
This sequence comes from Sequoia sempervirens, assembly GCA_007258455.2. Taxonomy (NCBI): domain Eukaryota; kingdom Viridiplantae; phylum Streptophyta; class Pinopsida; order Cupressales; family Cupressaceae; genus Sequoia; species Sequoia sempervirens. Next base: position 201,481,662 of record VDFB02047230.1, on the reverse strand, counting down.
TGTAAGAGAAGATGAGACTTATGATATATTGCATGCCTACCATGATGAACCATGTGGAGGGCATTTTGCAGCAAAAAGAATAGCAATGAAAGTCCTTACAATAGGGTATTACTGGCCAACATTACACAAGGATGCTGTGGCCTATACAAGGAAGTGTGACAGATGCCAGCGTATGGGAAGACCAACTAAGTCAGATGAAATGCCACTATATCCGCAGGTGATAGTCACCCCTTTTGATAAATGGGGGATAGATTTTGTGGGGCCAATTGATCCACCATCAAATGGAAAGTCATATATTCTAGTTTGCATGGATTATGTCACAAAATGGGTCGAGGTAAAAGCTATGACTAATGCCCGAGATAACAACGTTGCTGAATTTTTGTATGAACAAATTTTCACCAGATTTGGAGTCCCCAGAGAGCTGGTAACTGATCAAGGAGCTCAGTTTACGTCAAATCTGATCATTGCACGTATGAATGACTATAAGATCAAACACAGGAAGTCCAACCCCTATCATCCTCAAGCCAATGGTCAGGCAGAGGTAACAAACAGAGAAATTGAAGTGATCCTCACAAAGACAGTGCAGATTCATAAGAAATACTGGAGTAATAGACTTCCTGAAGCAGTTTGGGCTTACAGAACTACATGGAAAACAACAACTGGGTTTACACCTTTTGAGTTGCTCTATGGGAAAACAGCTATGTTACCCATTAAATTTGAATATAAAACTTTGAGGACAGCTCTTGAACTCAACATGGATTTATCTAAAGCACAGAAGGACCGTATCCTACAGCTAAATGCTTTGGACGAAATGAGAAAAGCCACCCTGCAGCATACAGAAGTAATCCAACAGCAGAGAAAGAGATGGCATGATTAGCACATCAAAACCAGAAAATTTTCTGCTGGAGATTGGGCTTTATTATATGATTCCAGGTACCAAGAAAACCAGGGTAAACTCACAACATGCTGGCTTGGGCCTTATGAGGTTGAAAATGTGTTTGACAACGGAGCTGTGCAGCTGGTCACAATTGATCTAGTCTGTTTCAAATTGCTCGTCAATGGCCACCGACTATGACTGTACCATAAGCTAGTTTCCAAGGAAGACTTTATGAAGCAGTTCATTCAGGTTCCTCCCGCTACTCTTCCTGCAGCCAAAGGCTCTAGCCTCTCTCCTGCAACGTTCCTGTAATTTTCAAAAAGCATGCCCATAATAAAGGTTTTCTTTTTAAGAAAACCCTTTTCTCCATTTTCATTTATCGCCCCCATCTCACTTCTTTATCTTCCATCCATCCATCCCATCCATCCATTTCATTCGTACATTTCATCCGCCCATGTCACCCATCCACTTCAACCATCTGCATCAACCTTAATTAAGATATCTTTCCAACTTGTCAATTCATGCAGCGTCGTCATCTTTCTTCACACGTACGTGCAATTACTAAAGGTACGCCATATCTTTTCTTATCGCATATTTGTTTTATTTCATTTTATTCAATTACTGCAATGCATGTACCGGTCATTATCACCTGAATCTCTACCTATTTTTTTAGTACATGTGAGGACACGTCATCTTTTAAGTAGGGGGCGGGGTAATCCATCGTTTGAAGCCTGTCTTTTCGCCGCTGCCATAACTGCAAAATAATCTTTCTTTAATATATTTCTGGTACTTTCCAAACGTGATTGCATGACCTTCTTTAATGTATCTTTTTCTTAAAAATTATTATTAAGACTGCTTGTTTAAAAAAGTTCATTTTTGGAAAAAAGAAAGAAATGTGGTGGCCTGATAGAGAAAAACCAGAGCAGAAAAGGAAATAAAGAATTTGAATCTTCAGCAAGAAATTGAGTTCAGCTAGAAAAACTATAATATGGGTGGTCAGTTGGTAGGACATGAGCCTGTAACTCATGAATTGTTGTTGCAAAACCCACAGACAGTCCAAGCATTTAGCCTATGTGGATGGTTAAATTATTTTCTGAGTTTAAATGATTTTGATGAGGAGGCTGCGACAGAATTTTTGAGAACACTTTCTGAAGGGGAAGCCACCATATGGGGTCTAACAGTTGTTGCAACCGAAGACAGAATTGCTGAGGTAACCGGGCTCCCAGCTGTTGGAGAAAACTTTTCTTCAGATGCTGCAGCTACAAGAGCTAAATTTTCGATGCCTGCTGATGGACCTCTGGACATCTCCAAGAAAGGATGCAAACGAGTGTCACTGCCTCTTCCATATTCAGAGTATGCCACTTATATAATGAGGTATTTAACCTATGAAAGTCATTTTTCCTATCTGCATTCGCATCATTTTAAATTATTAAGCCATATAAGGCATGGGTTGGCTGTGAATGTTTTGAATTTCTTGTTAAAGTTTTTAGAGCAAAGTGCCCATGGAACTCAACAAGGGAAAGATAACTCTGTCACTCATCATGGCCTTATTAAATTTCTTATTGAGCGCTCTTTGAGAGACGTTTCACCTCTCTCTTGGCAACAATTTGTTGCCCAAAAGAGTTTGCAACCTCCACAACCCCCTAAGGTAATTACCCCACGGCCTCAAAGAAAGAAGAAAGAAATTGCATCTACTAGTGGAACAAGGCAAGGGTCATCTACTCCTGTAACACCCGATCCTGTAGCTATCGCAGCTGAATCCTCTGCTAGGGTACAAACTAGGTCTGCCGCTAGGAGGGAGAAAGGAAAATCAAAGGCAGAAGGGTCCCAAAAATCTGACCCTCGTTCTCAGAAAATGAAATGCTCCTCTCCTGTAGCACCTTCCCCTACAACAGTTTCTCCTACATCAACAGCTGTTGATATTTCCAGCTCACCATCATCCTCTGGTAGGGCAGAGCCCCCTGAACAAACAAGAAAAAGAAAACCTACCGGAACACCTCCTGCAGCCACATCAATACCAAGGAGGGTTTCCACAAG
>VDFB02047230.1:201392013-201478648 GCA_007258455.2 Sequoia sempervirens | reverse complement strand
TAATTTGATGTTATGATAAACCTTTAAATGACTTCATTTTTGCTATTTCATGGCTGTTTAAACTTTGTTGAAACCTTTTATGGGGATATCATGTAGAAAGACACTTTTATATTCCTCCAGCCTATTGTGTTGACTTGATTGCATTTATTGCCCTGTTGAATCCCAAAAATGGCTGGTATATCGTATACAGTTTTTGAATGGTGAAGTAGATTTGAAATGTGTGATTAATGAATCGATATCGTGTATGTACCATATGCCTTTTCTTGCGCGTCTGTTACCTTTTGTTTCGCAGGTTGTTGAAGAATGATCGAGTCAAGCGCAGCCGATCTCGGCCTTGCAGTAAAGCCCATTTCCTGCACGACTTTGAGGAAGCTCCACCAAAGACTCTTTGACCGAAACCAATTTGGAAAGATTTTTAATGGAAAGTCAACTGAGACAAAGTGGAGTGCTAGATTCTCTACCTGCTGAACACATAAATTCATTTATGAAGTTTTGTCCTTTGATTCGTGGATATGCTTTACTTCCATGTCTTTCTTGATGAAGAAGTAGTTAGTTGTTCTTTAATTTAAAAATAAGATAATTCTCCTACGGAGGTAGTGGTAGAAGATAACAGAATGAATAATAGATGATTTTAAAGGTAAGATAGAAATAGAGTAGCAGATATCATGTAAGAATTAGTATGATAATGAAAGACAGAATCTGTTTGACCAGAAACAGAGTTTGCTGTTAGTTTTCACATCAACAAGACAATGTATTTCGCTCGCTTTCATGAATAAAGATCGATGAAGTTCTGAGTTCAGCATCTGTGTAATCAGTAGATGCTTGCTAAGGGGGCCTACTTAGTAAGTATCTGTAGTTAATTAGTTAGATGTTCTTTTCTGCTGATATCCAGTTAGCTTTCATCTTTTGAAGTTTTTACGCAAACTCGGGCCTTTACACCTTTGCAAAGCAGGTTCATCCCCTGATCAAGCCTCCGAAAGATAAGGCAAGTTCATGGTTTGTGCTTCACTGGGAGGTCAAGCATAGCTTCGCTTTTAATCAAGCAGTTGAGTTAAAGAATTCGTGATACCATTCTGTATTTAGATAGAATTTCTTTCCAAAGATGTATTTTGCTAAGATTTGACCAAAACAAATCTTCTAGCATATACTTTGTCGCATTCATTTAAAGTCTACGCCCCCCTCGGGTTTGACAAGTAAATGAACGTCCATAGAAAGATATTAGTCACCTATCAGAATGTCCAATTCCCAGGAAAATTTCACTGTGATATTCATATCCTTTTGTGAGTGCAAGCCATTTTTGGCACCGTTGCCGGGGATGGTGTCTAACTAGAGTCCGACAGTTATTTCAAAGTGCATTAATTTAGTCCGTTATCAAAAATTTCAAAATCTTTCAAGTCAAGTATCTTCACCATATTGCATGCATAGAAGAAGAGGAGACGCACTGGGAAGGTTCCTCCCTAAAAATCTATTTATTGAACTACCATTTGACCCAGCTGATAACGAACCTGAGGAAAATCCATTTGCTCTGCTATTCCACCACCTAGATATGGCAAATAATCCACCTAATAGTCCACCTTCTGCATTTGAGTTTCCCATTGTTCCCCAACAAGATACCGATAATCTTAAAAACATCCCCTCTTCCTTGCTTCCAAAGTTTTATGGCCTGGTCACAGAAGACCCAAAAACCTTTCTATTTGAATTTGATGTCATCTGTCGCAGTTATGACTACAACACCGACGCTCATAAACTGAAGCTATTTCCTTCCACTTTGAAGGAGGGAGCTCTCAGATGGTTCATGAGTCTGGGAAGAGCCGTTGTAAATAGTTGGCATACATGAAAAATGAAATTCTTGGAAAAATATATGAATATTGTAAGAGTGCCAAGAAGGTGACATATTCAATTCAAAGGTATGAGGATGAAAGTCTAGAAGATTATATTTCCAAGGTTTTGTTTTCATTAAAAGGAACTCAAAACTTACTCTTTAACGAGGACTCTCGTAAAACTACTCTTTATAAGGGGAATCACCGGGATGCCCGTATTGATGTCAGTGGAATCAATGGGAGAGGTGATATAACCTAACCCGCCTTTGGGATGATATAATAGTAGATATACCTTAACTACTCTCGAGCAATAGTTAAGAAAGGTCGAGGTCATCATGCTTCAGCTGGGAAGTCTTCTTTGGTGGAGTTTCCTCAATGGAGATCACAAATCGGCTATCCGGGATTTCAAGCAGACATCATTAATAATATGGCTACACAATTGACACTATGAAAAGCTCGTAAAACATGCAAAAGCTGAGGTAGCTTTGACTCAGTTCTGTCCCTACTGTAGACAAAAGAAGCGTGATTGCAGATGCAAGATGGTGGCTAATCTTGAAGCCAGACAACTGCCTACTGATTTCAAACCAGTGGAAGGTGATGATGATCAAGTGTTCTTTGTTACACAAAGGAGACCATGGGCCCAAAGGCAAGGTATGCCTCAAGACCCTTTAACTTTTGGTAATCCCTATTCTAGCTATAATAACCAATGGCAACAAGCATATGGACCACCACCACCATGGAATCCGCCTCAACCAAGTTGGTCTAATTATCAAACCCCATAGTGGCAATCTCCTCAAGGAGGTTGGCAGCAGCCACAAGGTTAATGGACCCCACCTTTAGGAAATTGGCAACAAAATCCTCAATGGAGAGGTCCTCAACAATGGTAAAACCAGTCTCCTGGCTTCTTGCAGCCTCCACAGCCACAACAATAGGCCCTTATGCTGCCTCCTGTAGCAACTACCACAAATCTTGGACCTCCAAAGCAAATGCCTATGCCTACCCAGCCATTGCCTAATCCCAATAATAAGCAACAATAGCAGTCTCAATAGCATGTGTCTATTTCTGAAGCCAACCAATATCAAGCTTATGCCTTAAATGTTAATGACATCCATCTGAGGTTTGAAACTATTTTACTTACTCCCAAACCACCTCTGATTATAGAAATATTTGATTCACCCCTTGAAGAATCTAATGCACCTGCTGTTTCCACTGAGCACATACCTATACCAGATACAGTTTCTATGGAACCTGTTCTGCAGAGCCAAGATAAACCACCTTTTCCTTAGAGGTTACAAAGTACTAAATCTAAACTCATGGAAGAACCCACTTTTGATATTCTAGATCAGCTCAAAAATGTGCAAATTCAAATCCCTTTATTTCAGGCTATTAAAGATGTTCCTATTTTTGAAAAAGCTATTAAAGAAGCCTGTTTAAAGAAGCCTGGACGAAAGAAAAAGGATCCCCAAACAATTCATGTCTTAGGGAAATTGGCTGATTTAATGTGGGAAAATGTAGTCATTCCAAAGTATATTGACCCTGGAAGCCCTGTAGTACAGATACATATAAATGGCCAAGTTGTAAAAAATATTTTGATTGATTTAGGAGCTGTCATTAATGTAATGACAAAGCATACTATGGACTCCTTGAATATTTCAAACATTAGGTCTACACCCACAGTTCTGCAGCTTGCAGATAGCTCCACAGTCAAACCTGATGGGATGATAGAAGATGTAATTTTCACTCTTGAATCTTGGGAGTATCCTGCTGATTTTACAATATTATCAGTTAAGGCAACTTTATGAGGGTATCCAGTTATCCTTGGTAGGCCATGGTTAGCAACTGCTGATGCTTTTATAGGATGTCGTTCTGGAGATATGACCATTTCTGATGGGCAGTCCACAAAGAAATTGGCTTTGTATCCGCCTGCTAAACCTCAACCAGATTTGTCCCAACCTGTTTGGCCAGATGTGGGAGAAGAAACTGAAGAAGCCAATTCTTTGGCTCAATTGATGATGCTTCAAAATGATCCATTCTCTCAACTTCAAAGTGAAGATGCTTTGCTTTTTCAAATTCTGCAATTCAATCTTGATGCAGATAATTTATCTGATTTCAAGTGACAGTCAACATCAATGTTTCCTGTAGCAGCTAGATTCTAAGAGTTCATTGCCTAAACTTTTGACAATTTTTCATAACTTGCTTCCACAAGAGGTACAAACATTACCTATTGATTCTATGAGTAATCTCATTAAGCAGATAGAATTGTCTCCAGATCATTGTTTGAATGTTAATAGTAAGTTGTCTCAGTCTCAAGAGGATGACTTATTAAAAATGCTACAAGAATAGCATAAATCTTTTGCATGGGAATATGGGGACATGCAGGGAATAGATCCTCGAGTCTGTACTCATAGGATATATATCAAAGAAGATTGTTCACCAGTTAGACAACCTTAGAGAAGAGTAAATCCAGCACTTAGAGAAATAGTGAAAAATGAACTTCAAAAGTTGCTTGATGCTAGTTTTATTTACCCAATTTCTGACAGCCAATGGGTTTCTCCATTAGTCATTGTCCCTAAGAAAGGAGGAAAATGGAGAGTATGTATAGATTACAGAGAGTTGAACAATGCCACTAAGAAAGATCATTTTCCATTACCTTTTGTAGACCAAGTACTAGATTCTCTGTCTGGTAAAAAATATTTTTCCTTCTTAGATGGTTACAGTGGGTATAATCAGATAAAAATTGCCCCTGAAGATCAAGACAAGACCACTTTTACCTATCCATGGGAAACATTTGCTTATTCGGTCTTTCCTTTTGGCTTATGCAATGCACCAGCAACATTTCAGAGAGTAGTAATTAGTATATTTGCTAATATATCTCATGAATGTATGGAGATTTATATGGATGATTTCACTACATATGGAGTCACATTTGAAGAAGCGCTGGTGAATTTAGAAAAAGTATTAAAAAGGTGTAGAGATCAAAATTTGTCTCTAAACAGTGAAAAGTGCTTTCTAATGATGGAAGAAGGTATTGTTCTAGGTTATCATATTACAAAGAATGGAATTCAGGTTGACCCTGCTAAAATTGAAGTTATTCAGAATTTACAAACTCCTGCAAAACAAAAAGATGTTAGAAGTTTTCTTGGTCATGTAGGGTATTATAGAAGGTTTATAAAAGACTTTAGTAAAATTGCCAGTCCACTTTATGCTCTGTTAACAAAGGATTCCCAATTTGAGTGGACCGAGACCTGCGAAAAATCCTTCCTGCAGCTAAAGGAATTGCTTACCAAAGCCCCTGTTCTTCAAGGTCCAAAATGGAACCTGCCTTTTCACATACATGCTGATGCGTCTGATTTTGGTACAGGAGCAGTTTTAAGTCAAAAAGAAAATTCAATTGAGCATGCTATCTACTTTATCAGCAAAAACCTTCAAAGTCCTGAGCTCAACTATACTATTACAGAAAAGGAATTGATTGCAGTAGTATATGCTTTGAATAAATTCAGGCATTATGTCACAGGTTATTAGATATTTGTCCACACCGACCATGCAGCAATCAAGTACCTGATGAACAAACCTGCCATTTCTGGTAGATTGGCACGATGGCTCCTATTGTTGCAAGAATTTGATATCACAATCATTAACAAACTAGGAAGAGCTAATGTTGTAGCTGACTTTTTATCAAGACTTCAATCAGCTGCATCTGAGGAACAAGAGGTCATTGATGATAGATTTCTAGATGAGCACTTGTTTTCCATTGCTGCACATACACCCTGGTATGCAGATATTGCTAATTATCTGGCAGCAAATAGAATACCAGCTCATTTTTCCCCAAAAGAAAAGAAGTTGTTGACAGAGAAAAGTTTCAACTTTACCTGGATTGCCAATTGTCTATTCTATACTGGCCCTGATCAAGTAATACGAAGATGTGTAAGAGAAGATGAGACTTATGATATATTGCATGCCTACCATGATGAACCATGTGGAGGGCATTTTGCAGCAAAAAGAATAGCAATGAAAGTCCTTACAATAGGGTATTACTGGCCAACATTACACAAGGATGCTGTGGCCTATACAAGGAAGTGTGACAGATGCCAGCGTATGGGAAGACCAACTAAGTCAGATGAAATGCCACTATATCCGCAGGTGATAGTCACCCCTTTTGATAAATGGGGGATAGATTTTGTGGGGCCAATTGATCCACCATCAAATGGAAAGTCATATATTCTAGTTTGCATGGATTATGTCACAAAATGGGTCGAGGTAAAAGCTATGACTAATGCCCGAGATAACAACGTTGCTGAATTTTTGTATGAACAAATTTTCACCAGATTTGGAGTCCCCAGAGAGCTGGTAACTGATCAAGGAGCTCAGTTTACGTCAAATCTGATCATTGCACGTATGAATGACTATAAGATCAAACACAGGAAGTCCAACCCCTATCATCCTCAAGCCAATGGTCAGGCAGAGGTAACAAACAGAGAAATTGAAGTGATCCTCACAAAGACAGTGCAGATTCATAAGAAATACTGGAGTAATAGACTTCCTGAAGCAGTTTGGGCTTACAGAACTACATGGAAAACAACAACTGGGTTTACACCTTTTGAGTTGCTCTATGGGAAAACAGCTATGTTACCCATTAAATTTGAATATAAAACTTTGAGGACAGCTCTTGAACTCAACATGGATTTATCTAAAGCACAGAAGGACCGTATCCTACAGCTAAATGCTTTGGACGAAATGAGAAAAGCCACCCTGCAGCATACAGAAGTAATCCAACAGCAGAGAAAGAGATGGCATGATTAGCACATCAAAACCAGAAAATTTTCTGCTGGAGATTGGGCTTTATTATATGATTCCAGGTACCAAGAAAACCAGGGTAAACTCACAACATGCTGGCTTGGGCCTTATGAGGTTGAAAATGTGTTTGACAACGGAGCTGTGCAGCTGGTCACAATTGATCTAGTCTGTTTCAAATTGCTCGTCAATGGCCACCGACTATGACTGTACCATAAGCTAGTTTCCAAGGAAGACTTTATGAAGCAGTTCATTCAGGTTCCTCCCGCTACTCTTCCTGCAGCCAAAGGCTCTAGCCTCTCTCCTGCAACGTTCCTGTAATTTTCAAAAAGCATGCCCATAATAAAGGTTTTCTTTTTAAGAAAACCCTTTTCTCCATTTTCATTTATCGCCCCCATCTCACTTCTTTATCTTCCATCCATCCATCCCATCCATCCATTTCATTCGTACATTTCATCCGCCCATGTCACCCATCCACTTCAACCATCTGCATCAACCTTAATTAAGATATCTTTCCAACTTGTCAATTCATGCAGCGTCGTCATCTTTCTTCACACGTACGTGCAATTACTAAAGGTACGCCATATCTTTTCTTATCGCATATTTGTTTTATTTCATTTTATTCAATTACTGCAATGCATGTACCGGTCATTATCACCTGAATCTCTACCTATTTTTTTAGTACATGTGAGGACACGTCATCTTTTAAGTAGGGGGCGGGGTAATCCATCGTTTGAAGCCTGTCTTTTCGCCGCTGCCATAACTGCAAAATAATCTTTCTTTAATATATTTCTGGTACTTTCCAAACGTGATTGCATGACCTTCTTTAATGTATCTTTTTCTTAAAAATTATTATTAAGACTGCTTGTTTAAAAAAGTTCATTTTTGGAAAAAAGAAAGAAATGTGGTGGCCTGATAGAGAAAAACCAGAGCAGAAAAGGAAATAAAGAATTTGAATCTTCAGCAAGAAATTGAGTTCAGCTAGAAAAACTATAATATGGGTGGTCAGTTGGTAGGACATGAGCCTGTAACTCATGAATTGTTGTTGCAAAACCCACAGACAGTCCAAGCATTTAGCCTATGTGGATGGTTAAATTATTTTCTGAGTTTAAATGATTTTGATGAGGAGGCTGCGACAGAATTTTTGAGAACACTTTCTGAAGGGGAAGCCACCATATGGGGTCTAACAGTTGTTGCAACCGAAGACAGAATTGCTGAGGTAACCGGGCTCCCAGCTGTTGGAGAAAACTTTTCTTCAGATGCTGCAGCTACAAGAGCTAAATTTTCGATGCCTGCTGATGGACCTCTGGACATCTCCAAGAAAGGATGCAAACGAGTGTCACTGCCTCTTCCATATTCAGAGTATGCCACTTATATAATGAGGTATTTAACCTATGAAAGTCATTTTTCCTATCTGCATTCGCATCATTTTAAATTATTAAGCCATATAAGGCATGGGTTGGCTGTGAATGTTTTGAATTTCTTGTTAAAGTTTTTAGAGCAAAGTGCCCATGGAACTCAACAAGGGAAAGATAACTCTGTCACTCATCATGGCCTTATTAAATTTCTTATTGAGCGCTCTTTGAGAGACGTTTCACCTCTCTCTTGGCAACAATTTGTTGCCCAAAAGAGTTTGCAACCTCCACAACCCCCTAAGGTAATTACCCCACGGCCTCAAAGAAAGAAGAAAGAAATTGCATCTACTAGTGGAACAAGGCAAGGGTCATCTACTCCTGTAACACCCGATCCTGTAGCTATCGCAGCTGAATCCTCTGCTAGGGTACAAACTAGGTCTGCCGCTAGGAGGGAGAAAGGAAAATCAAAGGCAGAAGGGTCCCAAAAATCTGACCCTCGTTCTCAGAAAATGAAATGCTCCTCTCCTGTAGCACCTTCCCCTACAACAGTTTCTCCTACATCAACAGCTGTTGATATTTCCAGCTCACCATCATCCTCTGGTAGGGCAGAGCCCCCTGAACAAACAAGAAAAAGAAAACCTACCGGAACACCTCCTGCAGCCACATCAATACCAAGGAGGGTTTCCACAAGGAAACAATTTAGGACCTCCCCTGTTTCACCGAAACCTGAGGTAATTGTAATTTTAGAAGGGTCTGTTGAATCTGAATTTAATGTTTCTCAGAATGAATCTAAGAATGTTGCTCAGAGTTCGGTCGTTCCTGAAGAGGAACAAGTAGAGACAAAAGAAGCAGGGCATAATGGGCACGAGTTGCCAAGTCTTGATGATCTGGTTAATGCTGCTATGCAATTCTCGGAGGAAGCACAAACTTCTTCACCGCAGCAACAAGAAGAATTTATCCTGCAGCAAGAACAAGAACAGGCTGAACAAATAAATGTGCCTAATGAAGTTGTATTTCATCCTGCAATGTGTAAAGCCATTGTTGTGTATAGGAGGACCTTTTTAATTAAATTTCTGGAATTTGTTAAAAATAATTGGGAAACAGTTACACTGCAAACTGTGACTTTTCGACACATTGCCCAGACTGATATGCAACAAAGTCTGTGGCAAATAGAAAAGAAGAAATTGAAAAAGAAAATTGAAAATCAGAAACAGGAAATTGCTGAATTGAAAGCAAAAATGGACGAAATGCTAAAGGTAACTGGTCAAATTATGGAATGTAGACCGCCACCCAGAGTTTATGCTCTGTGCCTCAAAGAACAGTTTTTATGGTTTCAATTGATGAGAATTTCCAGAAACCAAGACCCCATAATTCATTCTGCCAAAGAGTTTTATGAAGCATATCAAGCAGCCCCTAACTGGTTAAGGAATTCTCTGTGTGAATTCTATTTGCATGGATTTTTAATACCACTTGAAACAGAATGGAATCCTCTTCCATACATTGGTGATATTCATTTGAGAGCATTCATGTTGTGGGCAGCAAATGAGGTGAATTATGGCAGACAGTGGGAAATGTATGAGGAAATTGAGAAAACAGAGCCTGTCCCATTACGCTCTCAAAGTTCAAACCCACATGCAATGCTGAAAGATTGGTTTGCATTGACATATGGTATTAATAATGTTTCAGCCAGAGCAAAAATATTTGACATCAGAAAGAAAGTATATGATGAATTCCAGGCACAACAATATTCATTTTGGAGATTAGCATATACCAGAACTGAGAAAAGATGGGAAAAGTTGACTGTTGGGTTAAGAAAGTCAGAACCACATGGTCCCTTAAACTTTACAGCTGCACTCAAACGAACCAGCAGATATATTCAATTGGGACTTCAAACAAGATTTGAATTGTGGCTGCCACTAACATTCAGACCCCCTGTGCTAATGTGGCCCCTGTATCCTCATCAGGCTACAAATCTTAATAGTGAATTAGAAGACCGCAGATATGAAAGGTGCCGGGATTTCAGAGGATTCTATTATAGGTTTGGACATCCATTCTAGAGTCATGCAGCCACTATTTACTTCAGAGAAACCACCAGGAAAGTTAATGCTGGAGGACCAGCATTGGGCTAAGTAGGGGGCAGTGATGAGCCTAAAATATGCTCATAATTTGATGTTATGATAAACTTTTAAATGACTTCATTTTTTCTATTTCATGGCTATTTAAACTTTGTTGAAACCTTTTATGGGGATATCCTGTAACAAGACACTTTTATATTCCTGTAGCCTATTGTGTTGACTTGATTGCATTTATTGCCCTATTGACTCCCGAAAATGGCTGGTATATCATATACAGTTTTTGAATGGTGAAGTAGATTTGAAATGTGTGATTAATGAATAGATATCGTGTATGTACCATATGCCTTTTCTTGCACGTCTGTTACCTTTTGTTTCACAGGTTGTTGAAGAATGATCGAGTCAAGCGCAGCCGATCTCGGCCTTGCAGTAAAGCCCATTTCCTGCACGACTTTGAGGAAGCTCCGCCAAAGACTCTTTGACCAAAACCGATTTGGAAAGATTTTCTTAATGGAAAGTCAATCTAGAGAGAGTGGAGCGTTAGATTCTCTCTGAATCAGGTTGAACACATAAATTCATTTATGAAGTTTGTTCCTTGATTCAGGGATATACTTTACTTCCACATCTTTCTTTGATGAAGTTAGTTAGTTAGTTAGTTGTTCTTTTAATTTAAAAATAAGATACTCCTCCTGCGTGAGGTAGTGGTAGAAGATGAATACAATGAGTAATAGATGATTTTTTAGGTAAGATAGAAATAGAGTAGCAGAGATCATGTAAGAATCAGTATGATAATGAAAGACAGAATCTGTTTGACTAGAAGCAAAGTTTGTTGTTAGTTTTCACACCAACAAGACAATGTATTTTGTTTTGTTTTCATGAATAAAGATCGATGAAGTTCTGAGTTCAGCATCTGTGTAATCAGTAGATGCTTGCTAAGGGGGCCCACTTAGTAAGTATCTATAGTTAATTAGTTAGATGTTCTTTTCTGCTGATATCCAGTTAGCTTTCATCTTTTGAAGTTTTTACGCAAACTCAGTCTTACACTGCTCCTGCAACATAGAGAGTCCATCCCTGTGACTATTCTTGCAGCATAAGGCCAGTTCATGGTTTGTGCTTCAGTCGTAGCTATTACAGTTTCTGTTTTAATCAAGCATAGTTGAGTTAAAGAATTCTGTATTACCATTCTGTAGCTTAGATAGAATTTCTTTCCAGTATGTATTTTTGCTAAGATTTGACCAAAACAAATTCTGAGTGCATATATTTTGCTGCGCCATTTAAAGTCTACGTCCCCTGGTTTGACAAGTAAATGAACGTCCACATAAAGATATTAGTCACCTGTCGGAATGTCCAATTCCCAGGAAAGTTTCACTGTGATATTCATATCCTTTTGTGTGTGCGAGCCAGGGATCTTGGTTTCCTAATGAACTAAAGTGCAAAATAGGCCCCCCTAAGTTGTCCATCTCTTAAAAGGTGGTCACACCTATTTCCCTTATGTTTCATCTTGGGTATGACACAAGACATCGACATATTTTTCGTCTCTACCATGTTGACCCAAAATATTTTCTTTGGTTTTTCTCTCTTTGTGTCATTCTTCTTTATCCATGAATATTTGGGGAATGATGACATTTTCAAGCTCTCTTAACATTGTAGCAAAGACATACTGACTTCAAATCCGTGGATCTCTTGTGTATGATTTTGGGATTTCATTTATGGTGCAACCACTCTTTCATTACATAGCTTCATTTGGAAACATATGACTTGGCATAGGGCTTTCCAAATAAGCTCAAGCATGTCCTCTTTATTGTTTAGAATTTATCATTTTCTACTTTGAAGTAATTGCTCACAACATGGTGTTTAACAATTTATTTAAAGTGGGGGCATACATGGGAATTATTCTTTTGCATTTCACAACTCTTACTTCATTGTGTAGTCTTCTTACTTCATGTGATGCATCTTTCTCTTGGTGATGACATTGGGTGTGACGTCCTTCAAGAGTGTGATATCTCTTAGCATATTATATTCCTCTTAATGGATTGATGCAACACACTACATCCCCTAAGTTATGAATCTTTTATTCATCGATTGGTCCTCTCTTGGGGACATTAGGCACAATGTTCCCTAAGTTAAGACCCTACATGAACTAAGAAAAACTCCTTTGAACATACCTTACACTATGTTGCATTTACAATTACTATTATATGGCCACCTTGAATAACACACTTTTCTTGCCTATGGAGCCATCATGTTTGTTCATGAGTGTTAGCCTACAAAGTTTTGCTTGCCTCATGAATCCTATTGTTTGTGTTGTGTGGCACCTTATCAAAGTTATTAGGAGGTATAGCTTTGGAATGGTTAGCATATGGGAGCCGACCTAGGCATTACTTTCTCATAGCAACTTTCTTGTCTGTGTGAGCACATACCTGCCGCATGCATATGTGTCTCTAGGGAAACACCTAGTGGTTAGCCCTTGTGAACGTGTGTTTGGTTTGCATAGTGGACATCGCATTCCACTTGTAATTTTTTTTTTGACAAACAACTTAGATCTGATCCACATTGTGTTGGACAAATGGTTGAAGCTTGATCAACCCCCTATTTTCTTTTTCTTTCTTCTTTATGTCTTTGGTAGTGTATTCTTGTATCTTTTCGTTGCTTCATACATCATTCTCATGTGTGTTCTTTTGTGCCTATGTTATTTTTCCATAGGATCTTGATCTTGGGGGCTTGATCATCCCTCTTGATCATTGTCATCCTATCTTACTAGAATTGGTACACTTAGACTCCTCTTGATGTGAATTTGTTTACTTTAGTGTGACTTTGAAGCAAGTTCCCCCTCTCACTAAAGTGGGGGCTAAATGTAGTGTAGGAAAATGTATCCCTTTACATTTTCACACTTGTTTGACCCCTCCCTACTAAAACTGGGCTTTTTTATATGTTATTTGGTCCTATTTTGCATCCACAAGCCTTATTAGATGTACTTTTCTAAGGATAATCCTGAAATTTAACAAATGGCCAATCATAATTCAATTTTTGAGGTTGTGTGTTCTAGATCTATTGATCTGGGTATGCCACCTTGGGTGTATGGGTCCCACCTAGGTCTCAAGGGCCTAATTTTGAACATTGCATTGAACTTAACACTTTTTGGAGTTTGTGTCTTGTGTTTAAGACATTGGTACTCATACACCCCAACTACCATATGAGTCTCACTTTAACTTGGACCTAGTTTAGATCAAATTCTTGGCAGGATTTTACTATCCTAGATCTAATATAGGGAATATAAATTTTGATTGGAAATGTGTGTGGGTGTCATAATTTATGGAAATTTGAATAAACAAGTATAAATATAAGGTTATTTTACATAGTTTCATCCTATATCTTTATAAGAAATTAAGAATACTTTCACAAGAGATAACTATCAATAATTTTGGATCAACATTCAAGATTCAAGCATCATATCAAAGTCATCATGCATCATGTGTGTTTTTGACCTAACATTTGTGATGTAGGTTTTCATGATTCAAGCAAGCATTCAAAGAAATTATCTCATATCAAGATCAAGAGTCAAGATCCACATCCATTGGAGCAATTTTAGACAAGTTTTTAGCCTTTATTTCAATGGTTTGGTGAGTTGCAACATTGAATTTTTTCACTCACCATTCTTTCATTCTATTTCATTTCATTTCAAGGTTTGATTATGAAAACACCTTTGACCAAGGAAAACCCCTATTCCCTAACACAACATTTTTCCCTTTTCATGTGTGATTGTAGATCTAGGTGAATTGGAGCTTGAAGATCCTTTGAAGAAAGTTGTCAAAGTTGTTAAGAAGTTGTCATCTTCATAGAAACTCACATATAGGGGTGCTGTCATAATAGTGGTTTACAATTCCTGAGAGGAACGAATTTTAGCTGAAATCACATATTTTTAGAAAATATAATGATTTAAGCCTCAAAAGGCTCCATTTTAAGGATTCCAATTGAAGAGGGTTTGATCAAATTACCTTAGATCAAACCCCCTTGGATAGAACCTTGCTAGTTTTAAACCATACCTATAAATGCGTCTCCTTTACACCTATCAAAATGTTGATAAAAAATCACTTTTGATTTAGATTTTGGGGGATCAAATGAATTCATTTAAAATTTATTTCAAATGATTATGGTATTCCTTAGAACAAGCTATCCAATGAATATAATTTTAATATGTTTTGGTTTTGTTATGTATTTGTTTTTTAAGTTTTATTAAACATAGGTTTTTCATCAAAATGAATTTATTTGTTCTTCACATGTGGAAAAATAGAAGATTATCAAAAAAAAATGAAAAATATGAGTGCACCAGATATTGAAGTCCTTGATCCAACAAAAAATAAAATAAAATTTTGACATATACAAAAAAAGCCACGTTATACAGTTGTGTTGTGTCCGAATTGTAATTCGTTTGACTTTGAAACTTGATTAAGGAAAAAATATTTAATAAAAAACTATCTAACTAAATGGAAGCACTAGATATAAAGTTACAAATCTAAATTTGAAAGAATTAGAATTTTATCCTTCATGGAAAAAAAGTTATGCTATACAGTGTCACTTTCTAAAAATGTTGTTTTAAAAAATCTATTTTCGTGGGAGATGGAAAAATAAGTGCAATTTGATTTCAAAAATTTTGAAAAAATATTTTTAGAATCTACAAACAAAATTTGATGAGACTCTAGTTTGCACCATCTTCAAATTCCTCACAGTTTAGCCACTATAGGTGCCCGAATGTGAAGATTTAGTTAAAAATAATAATTTCAGTGTCCAATTTGGCCAAAAATTGTAAACCACTATTATGGGATCACCCATAGACCAGAATTCAAACTTTTTGAACTTGAAGATCAAACAAGATGAAAGCTACATAAAATCACTTGAGGATACAAAAGTTTCAGTAAAACCCTAATAATGGTACTAAATTACCACCCTGGGTGTATGAGTCCCAATATACCTCTTTTTAGTAGAATTTTGTAGATCTTGATTTTCCAACATAAGATTTAGATTTTTCCCAGATTCTTGTAGTAGGACTAAATCACCCAATCTGGCATATGAGTCCCAGTGCACTTCAAAAAGTAGAATTTTAGAGTTGTATACCTTGTTTGGAATCCATTAGCTTACTAGGTGCCTTTCTATCTTAGTTTTGTTTGTTCATTCGATTTCATGTTTTATGTTTTGAGTGTTTAGTGTAATAGGGTTTTCATTTCTCCTTTGAAGCTTCATTTTAATGGTGAACCCCCTTTTTAATCACACCTAAGGAAACCACCCACCTGTCTCCTTCCCTCAGTTGAGTCATTTGGTTGAGGTATCTTTGTTTACTAATGAACTAAATTATAAAATAGGTCCCCCTAAGTTTTCCATCTCCTAAAAGGTGGAAACACCTATTTCCCTTATGTTTCAATGATAGATCCTATTTTAATAGTACCTATTGGAGAACTTTTCCATAAAGCTTCCATGATATGTCTATAATGATATTATAAGAGCATGTTGTGATGTTTTATTTCCTTTTTGATAAATAGTTAAGACAAAAAAATATGTCCTATTGAAATAACTTTATCTTTAGGGTACTCAAATATTAAGGTTTATTTAAAATATATATTTATCAAAATATGGAAACCATTAATTCTTCCCCTAATGTTTCAAATTATAAATATTTAAAAAATGAAAGAATAAATTATTATATAAAGACGAAGATTCCATGTTATCAAAATCTATATTCTCTTTTTTTCTATCTGTTTGAGGAGGGTCTAAGATCCATTTTATCTTGCATTGTATGGATTCTTCTCTTTGGAAATGATTTTATTTAAATGGTTATTTCACTAGGTTTCATCTACTAGGACCAATATTTTCATCCCCCTAAATTATTATTAAAGGGGTGTTAAAGTGCAGACCATTTATTTTTCTTATATTTGGGAGAAATTTTTTTATATATAAATATTATCATTCTTTCTTAGATTAATTGGATATGGCTACTATGAGATAACATGACATAATATATTAGTTACATTTATTACTCTCACCTACTCTAGATAGTTGAGTGTCACACCCTTTTTTGGATTTACTATCCACTACCCATAGCCAAATTTTTCTTTATCTAAGTGGGTTCAACCATACTTTTTGGCATCTACTAAGTAGGAGAAGCTCTTTTTGATTATCTATACTTGGAATTGTTTCTCCTCTTTGATGTATAGGCCTCTACATTAGCTATATATACAACTTTACATCTCACATCTTCTATTCAAATTACATGATCTAAACATTGGTTAAATTATCTTGCACTTTATCTTGTGTATTATATCTTTATAGGATATTTAGTCGATCCCACTACTATAATCTATGATGATCTATCAAAAAGAGTGTGGGAAACTTAAAAAAAATATGCTTTGTTTATATTTTTGTTTCTCATATAATGTAATAAATAATAATTGGTCACTATGTGCATATGTGATGTATGCATAAGCTCGTCACTATTTGGGTATGTGCAAGATCATGGTGCGCCAAAAAGTGGCAATATTATGGGGGTATGTGGCTGACGACTTTTTTTTCACCCAAAATTAATGAAACAAAAAGGGTTTTTAGAGGAGACTCTCAGCTTTCCAAAAATATAAATTATGATTTAATTTAAATTTAATAAATAATTATTATTCATTTTCTATTAGAATTCTGACTAAAGTCTTGATCGATAGGCTGATTGAAAAACATCTATAACTTTCAAACGGTATCATATTTTTTGAATCTGAAACATGTGTCACATTCTATGCTTCACATACTATAGGATTAAAAAAGAAAAATTAAATTTCATGAAGTTTTGACCAAGTTAAGGTGGTCAGACATATGAGTTTTATATTTTCTAAAGTTGTAATAAAAAATCATAATTAATTATTTACTTGGAAAAAAATTACAAAAAATATGCATCACATGGACATGAGTCTTCTACTTATATCTAAAATATTACAAAAATATTATCATTTTATTATGGTTAGGTGGTTGACAGACACCTACTTCTTATTTTTCCCTAAAATTTAAGTACTCTTGCATTGAAATTTAAAATTTTCACCAAATAGATTTTATTTATTTTTAAATAAACCTAGTATTTTAGAAACTACATTCAATTTTCTACAAATTCTATTGTTACATATTTTTGAAATAATATAGATAACTTATTCAAATATTTATGTCAAGTTGCCTAACACTGATTTTTTTGAATTTTTTGCCACTTAAGGGCTTGTTTTTTGCACGATGATCCTGCACATACCCATTTGTATATGTAATCTATGCATGCATTGGTAACTATGTGACTTTATGTTCATACATTTTTAATAGTATACTAACATATATATAGGATACACTTTCTATAATAATATTTTACAAATATTTTATTGTAATTAGAAGCTCAATTAAAGGTTACAATTTAAAATAGAGGTTAGAGATTTCATCTGATTTGTAAGGATGAAGTAAACTCTATTATATATGTGTTTTAATTATGGAGCTTTTGATTCCTTTAATATGATAAGTAGGTAGAGTTAAGAATTGGTTCCTTGAAGAATAGGTTTGGTTCTATGGATATGCCATGATATATAGGGCTTATCCTATTTATTGAAATAATGTAAGTTTATGTCATAGAATTGTTAACATTGGTATATAGTTTGGTAAGATTATTAAGCTAACACTTTTAAATTGTTATAATCTATTTATTTATCAAAATATTTGGTACCCTATTTTAAGGTAGATAAACATCAATAGAAATATCAAGAAATAGAACATATTAATTAGATTATTCACTTTATGTGTATTCCATAAAATAAGTATAGATTAGCAAAATATGTGATGTTACACTTTAATAATAAAACTATAAATTTCATGAAGAAAATAATAATAAAAAGCAAAGACAATTATTACATCTTCTAAATCAAAAATATCAATCTTCACTATATTTAAAAGAAACAAAGGAAAACACTCTTCTATATCCCTTGTCACTATTATCTACACATATTGTTTTAAAAAATGATGGCAACCCAGTCCTTCATATGAACCTAAAAACCAACCAAACAAGAGCTACCAAGTAGATAAGTTATGTTGTGTTGCTGTAAGAAACTCACACAACCTATATAGATTTCTTTGCTTGCTCCAAGTTAAATCTTGGTTTGAACAAACATAAAAGTTGTAGGGATCAAACACTACATTTGAGACAAACAAACCTAAGTTGCATGTAACTGTCTATTGTTATAGGTACATAAATGATTCTACAAACATGGAATCATATGCTAAAGGGAAAATAAAGGTGTATGTTGCAGGTTCTTGACTACATAATAACTAAATCATAAAACACTCTAATAATCACACCAAAATTAACCCTTTTAGAGCAACAAACTCATAAAAATTATCATCTAGAATCAGACACACAGTCACAGAAGGGAATTTTTTTTATAGAATAATTTTCTATTATGTTTTAACTCAAAACATATCTATTACAATCATTTGTTTATATTTACATTTATTGGGACAAATCATAGATTCCTATATTTCTCCTCATTCTCCCTCTTTGCCTAGTAAGGCTCCTCTATCCTTTCTCTTTCTCTCTCTATATTTTTCTTGTACTCTCCTTATATTTTTCTCTCTATTTTTTTTTCTTATATTATTTTCTATTTTATCCTCTACTCTTCCTCCCAAAAATCCCAAAATTTGAAAACTTCATCTCAATTTCCTACCTAAATTTGATGCAGTTCCCAATAATCTATCATAAATACTCAACTATTTGA
Source organism: Sequoia sempervirens (assembly GCA_007258455.2). Classification (NCBI taxonomy): domain Eukaryota; kingdom Viridiplantae; phylum Streptophyta; class Pinopsida; order Cupressales; family Cupressaceae; genus Sequoia; species Sequoia sempervirens. The sequence goes on along the minus strand of VDFB02047230.1, from coordinate 201,459,836 downwards.
TTTTTAGTTCAAATATCATACTTAGTCATGGTTTTCTCCATTTCCCCTTGTTATTGTTCATTAATGATCTTATGAGTAGGTTCTAATTACCCCAAAACTCTTTGTTGTTGTAGGTTAATTATCATGTTTTTGCGCATTAACAACTCTATTATCTTAGGTTAATTGGAATGACTTCATCTTTAATGGGCTTTAAAATGTGACATCCTCTACTGCTATATTCTTCCATTTCACTAAATAATCACCATATTCCTTTCTCCCTGTCCTTCTAATCACTCTATAATCCAAAATACATTCAACATCCCATTGTGCCCTCTTGGGTAGCTGCTCCTTCCATTTTTTTGGTGATGTTTTCTTATTTTCTTTCTATTGTGATGTATCTCCCTCATAGCAAGTATATAAATTAGAAACATTAAAAATTGGAGAGATTTGCAAACCTATAGTTAAATCTAATTTGTAAGAATTTGGTGAAAAATTCTTGATAGCTTTACATAGTACAATATTATTCTACTTGAGCTTGCTATAGGTGTGGCTAGAAAATATTTCCTTTTGTAGGTGTACCAATATCATATCTCCCACTTCAAAAAAAAAATTCTCATTTTCAAATCATCCTTCTCTTTATATTGTTGGCTGCTCCAACTATGTTTTTTCTTGATTAATGATGTAAATATTGCATGTGTTTTTAAAATTCATCTCCTTCAACACTTCTTTTTTAACCCTATGTATTTGTAAAATCCCTTAATTCTAAAATATCCCTATAGTTGTATCGTAAAACAATTTGAAATGGAGCCTTAGCTTGCTATGTTCTCAATAGTCTAAGCACAAAATCCATACTTACATTATCCCGTGGTTTCTCAAGTATGGGTAATGGCTGCGTAGTCCTATATTTTGTCTCCCTGCTTTGAAATATTGACAAACTTGACATCTTTGCACAAAATTCCAAAGTTTTTTCCTCATCCTTGGCCAAAAATGACTTTCATTGAGTTGTTCCATAGTTTTATCAACTCCAAAATGTCCAGCTAAACCACCATAATATTTTTATCTTATTAAATTATGTCTCATTGATCCTTAAGGTATGCATAGTTGTTGTCCTTAAAATAGCTATCCATCTTGTATAAAGCAATTCATCCATTGTGTCCTATCCACACTAGTAGGCTCCATACATGTTCATGCATCCACAAAGTCCAAATTATCTTTGTATAACTCTTTCATTGTTGGAGTAATAGGAGTTAATTTCATTTAATTAAATAATTAGTCATGATTAATTAATTAGATCACATTTTACTTTATTCACTTAAGCTAAACTTAGGAAATGCATTTTTTATTATTAGATTGGCAAATAAAAGAGCATGGTATCTCATTGCATAGGTTGATGACACTTGTCATAGGATAATTTAATCCTTATCTATGGTTTAGATTTATGGTTTCTATCTCCTTTTCATAAGGATTTATTTTCATTATAATTTTCATTAAAGTTATTTTCTATCAATACAATTCTCAGGCTATTGAGTATAATATTACTTCTTGATCTTCTCTATTGTGATAGGTAATTACCTATAGGTGATTTTTGGGTCTTGTAGGTTGAATCTATAACTTTACATTCATAACATCAAACCCAACTACATCAAATCTCATTTTAGTCAATAGTGCTACTCTCCTTCTTATTGTATCCACTTCTATGCTTGAGAACAAAAGTGTACCCTTGTATGAATCCTAACCACTTCATGTGTTCTTGGTTAATCTTAGTTTAACTATTAATAAATTGCAAAACATGATGATCTACATAAAGAATAAAATACATTGGAAGCAAATAATGACACTACTTTAAATCTTGTGTGATGGAATAAAATTGTTGATCATAAACATAATACATGTTCTTGTCATCATTAATTTTCTTACTAAAATATGAAATAGGTTTTCCCTCTTAGCTAAGAACCACTACTATGGTTGTCCTAGTTGTGTAACAATCCACTTGAAACACTTTTACAAAAGTGGGTAATTCTAATACTGGTTCTTTGGTGATCTTTTTTCTTGAAAAGATCAAAACTTTAATTCTCTTTTGTTGTCCACTTCAACTCCCTTTTGTCTCTCCTTATGGTTTTAGTTATGGGTGCACATATCCCATTGAAATTATGAATAACTCTATGAAAGAAGATAGATAAACCATGGAAAATTTGAATCTCATGCACACTTCTAGGTGTTGGTCATTCAATTATAGCACATATATTTTCTAGATCCATTTTTCATCTTTGTGGTGAGAACATATCCCAAATAAGCCAATTTCTCCTTCATAAAACTACTTTTTCAAATTTACCAATAAATTTTACTCCTTGAGCCTTTGTAAGATTTATGTAATATAAATTAAATGTTCCTCATTGTTCCTAAAAATTATAATGTCATCAAGATAAAAAATCATTTATTTTTTTCTAAAAGTGATTGCAACACTTCATTCATCAATCACATAAATGTGTTGAGTGTATTTGTTAATTCAAAGGGAATTACCAACCACTCACATAGTCCCTTTTTGGTCTTAAAACTAGTCTTCCACTCATCACCCTCTCTTATCCTAATTTGGCGATACCCTCTTTTTAAATCAATTTTTATAAAATACTTAATCTTCCCTAAATAGTCCATGAGATTATCCATTCTTAGTAAAGGAAAATGATATTTGATTGTCATTTTGTATAGGACTATATAGATCAATCACTTCCTTGAACATTGCTTCTAATAATGGTGATGAATCAGATTATCAACATTTATTTTTCCTTTTAAAGGAGCTAAATTGTGCCTATAATCCTATCTAAAAAATAGAATCACAACTATATTCTAATAAAAAAATCCAAATAGTTGCCCCTCTCCCTTACAAAAAACCATGATAATGGAAGACTCTTACTTCTTGTAGTGTCAAAAAAAATTTCAATGAAAATTTCACACTTGTTTGGGCCCTCCATGTAGAATTGAGCTTAACGATGCCTTGAATTAGTGTTGTAATGTGTTTAACACACTCATATTAGGTCTTGGGCCATTGTGAATTAAATAAACCTAATCCTACCTTATTTGGAGTGTTGTAAAGTGTTGTAACATGCTTTCATGCTTTCCTATGGTTTTATTTAATATTGGGATCCTTTATGCTTTAATTGGCCTTATTTTGCATCCACAAGCCTCATTTAATGCATCTTTTCAAGGATAATCCCAACAAAAATCAACATCCAATCATAATTCAAGTGCTTTTAGGTTGTGTGGCATAGATTTAGTGATCTAGGACTCATACACCACCTTGGGCTTACGAGTCCCATGTAAGGTTTTGGGTCTTAATCTTGATGTTACACCTTTCTAAGCATTTTTAAATTTGGTCCAATAAATTATGCCTATTGGGACTCATACGCCACCTTCGGCGTATGAGTCTCATGTGGCCCAAAATTAAAATTAATTCAAATTGCTAGCAAGATTTTATCCTCCTAGATATAATGTCAGCTTGTAGTGTTGTAATTTTGAGAATTCTTGCATTATTAAGTATAAATATAAGGTTATTTCACTCATTTTCACCTAATAATTTTGTGAGAGCATTCATAATAGAAAGTTTGAGTTCACAACATCATTCAAGTGTTTTCAAGAGCATTCAGGAGTCTTCAAGGGAAAATTATAAAGTATTTTAAAGCATTATTCAAGCATCAAGCATCATGTCAAAAATTTCATGCATCATGTTTGTTTTGGAGCTAATGATTGTGATGTAGGGTTTTATGATTCAAGCTAGCATTTCACTCAAGATCTATCACATTCAAGTAAGATTCAATATCTACATCCATTAGAGCCATTTCATACATGCTTGTAGCACTTCATTGGTAGATTTTGGTGAGTTGCAACATCTTATTTTGTTCATTCATCATTCTCCATTCTTATTCCATTTCATTTTAGGGTTTTATAACAAAACCAAAATTTTCCCTCTCTTTAGTGTGTGATTTGTAGGTTTAGATTGAAGACACATTGAGGAAAAAGTTTGGAGAAAGTTGTCAAAGTTCCCAAAGTTGTCAAATTTTTCACCTTGCATTAGAGATACTTGAAAGACTTTTATAGGTTGCAAATAAGGGTTTCATGTTTGGAAATCATTCAGGAAACACAAAGCACACATTAAAGAATAGATTAAGATTCTAAATTTCTAGAAAACGGTAACTAGACTGATATGCTAGTTCTGGCATATGAGTCCCAGTTTAGGTCAAAATTCATGTTTTTTCATATTTGGATACCCATTTTCCATATTCCTATTCCTACATAGAAACCTAGATCTGAGACTGATTTTCCTAGTCTAGCGTATGAGTCCCAGTTAGCATTAAAGTCAAAATCTCCACCATTTTAGAGCTTCATTCAGTCATCTCTAGATTTCTAGGTGCACACATTTCATCTTATAGCTTTTTGTTTTGTTTTACATACTTTTCTAGGTCACTTAGTGAAGCATTGCATCATATTAGGGTTAAGCATTTCATCTTGTATTGCATTTTTCATTCCAAGTCTTAACTTGGTAGTGAACCCCTCATTATTTTATAATCATCCCCTAGGACAACCCTAAATTGCAAGATCTCTTTCTCCTTTGGATTGATATTTTTAGGGTTTGTTCTTGAATGAAAGTGTTTATAAGTTTGTTGTTCTATCTTGCTAGCATAGAATCCAAAAAAAAATTCTACCTTTCATTTTGGTGAACCTACATTAAGAGCATCATAATTCTAGTTTGGAGTGCATCATCATCCTAGATCTTGCTTGCATTAACATTGCATTAGGATTTGCATTAGTTAATTGGAATTCTGGTGTTTCTAATTTTGCATTAGTGAAAGTGCATACAACTTGCATTTTTACATCTCAAATCACTGAAATTCATACAAAATCTGCATTTACACTTAGGTTATAAATCATACAACATAAAAAGCATAAAAATCACTTCAATATTTTTTGAAAATTTTGAAAAAAACCCTCATTGGGACTCATACGCCCCTCTACGAAAATCAATCCTAGTACAAATTTTGTACTTCATTTTTCATTATTCAAAGCTCTATTTCTATGCTCTTGTTTCCTATTTATAGCTTTATGTTTTAGTTTACAGAGTTTCTATTATAATTATTTCATTGTTCTTAGCTTATATTGTATTTGCATTCATTTTTCATTAGAAGGCCTTGCATGAGTATTTGCCATCCTATTGGTAATACTATAGTGATATGAAGTTTGAGACTAATGTCATCATGCAATGGCACAATCAGCATGGATTTTGGGTTATCTAGCTCTTTCACTCCTAGTATTGACACTAGTATACTAGGTACATGGACCATAGCCTTATCAATTTCATGCCTTCAAGTAGTGTGACACATGCTAAAACAATGATTGCTAGTGTTCTTGAAGTAAACATAGTTCAAATGCATGAAGACTTAGAAAACCTACAACATCAAGTGAAAAATGACTACATCTAAACTACTCCCATCCCTACTATAGATAGCATTCATCACATACTTGAAAGTGAATATGGACTTGACCTTGTGAAAAACATATTTCAAATCTTTGGAAAACACCTCACCTCAACCACTAGTTGTCCTTTACCTACAATCAATGTCACAAGCCAAGGAGGAATTCAAATTCCTCCTCCCACAACAATTACCTCAATTCCTACCTATACCAACCCTCAAGTCACAACAACAATGCAACCAAATAGCAATGCAATTCCTTCCTTGGGTATTTCTGCTAGCCTTCCTAGTACCTTTGTGGCATCACAAATCATATATCCTACCACCTTGCCACTATAAGCATTCCATTTACTTGTCCTTCAAACACATACACACCTTCACCTTTTTCACCTCCCTTTCATAATAAAAGCAATGAAACTCTCATAGATCAACTCTTTCAAACCATTCCATCCCTTCAAAACCAAATTTCCACCATCAACCAAAATCAAAATGGCCCACCTATATATTATGTCAAAAGCAGTCCATTGTCCTTGGAGATATTACAAACACGATGCCACCGAGTGTAGTGGTGCCTAGATTTGATAAATATGGAGGAAAGAGAGATCCTTCTAACCATGTTAATGCTTATATCGCCTTATTTAGTGTATTCTTCCTTGATGATAAACTCTTTCCTAAGCTTTTCCCTAGACCCTTGAAAGATACTTCCTTGGAATGGTTCTGTTTGTTACCGAACATTTCAATTCATTCATTCAATGAACTTGTTGAGGAATTCATCAACCATTTCCAAGTGCATATGACACCTAAGATGACCTTGGCTGATTTTGATGAGACAAGCAAAAAGACGAAAATATAATTGACTTTATCTCATGTGACCAATTGCTTTATTGCCAAATTGATGTCAAGGTCCCTGACCCTCATCTTCAAAAGATGTTCAACAAAAAATTACAAAGTAAGATACAAGAAAAACTTACCATGATGAAATTCTTGTCCTTTATGTACTTGTGTACTACCCTCCATGATTATAAAAGTCCACTTCTAGCCATACTGAGAAGTCTGAACCCGCAAACCAAAACATTTGTCAACCTTTTAGAAAAAAGAATAAAGGTTTCATTCAATTCAACTCCCCTCAATAAACATCGTATAATGCCAATAATCAAGTATCTATTGTTAAATCCATGATACCCTTTATCTACGGGGACCCAAAAAGACAATTCACTCCCCTATCTGATACCCTTCATAATACAATATCCCAAATTTTATAATAACAAATGATTACCTTGCCTCTCATTAAAACACCTGATCCTAATAAGCCTCTACCTCTTAAATTTAGATCAAATGCTTATTTCCATTATCACCAACAAAATGAACATGATACAAAACATTGTAAGTGTCTTAAAAATCTTGGGCAAGACCTCATTGATTTCGGTCAACTTTCTGTTTGTGGTGTTAATGACCAAGGAAATAAGTCTATTGCCCCTCCTAACCAAAATTTGCAAATTTTTACCACCCCCATGCCAAAACATACTATTCCATTTTCCAAAGCTAGTGAAACTACAAAAATTGATGTGATAAATGTTGATACGAATGATGAGAACATAGATAAAATTCAACAATCCTTTGGATACTAATCAACAAAATCCTAAATTGATGGTTTGGTTGCATTGGTAAAAACTCAACATTGTAAGGGATGAACTAAAAAGCTTCTTCAGATTACTTTCTCCTCACAAGATATACTTAAACATCCACCTGATGGTCCTCTTTACATAGCCATCTAAATCTATGATAAGCCCACTAATGGGATATTAATAGATCACGCATGTGGAGAGAATGTGATCACTAAAGAATTCCTACTTTTGCATGAGCTCTATCAAGATATATATGATAAACCAAAATCATGCATCAAGATTCATAATGGTTTTGCTTGCCCTATGATAGGATTGATCACCCTTCCATTACAAATGGGACCAAAAACATTAGATATCTCATTATCCATCATCCCACTGTCAGACCAATTTTGTGTAAAGCTAGGCTATCCATGGCTTCACTCCATGAATGCAATCCCTTCAGTTGTACATAAATGCTTAAATTTTCCCTTTGAAAATGAAATCTTCACCATCTATCATAGTGGATTTAACTCATTTTCCTCCCATGGAACTTTTCCTTAGATTTCTTTTGGCTCGAGCCTATAGAACCTATCAAACAGAGAGAATACTTATTTTTAAAATCCTATCAAAAGTCCAAGGCAAAGAAAATAGTAGAATTATCCCTTTGAAACATGCCTCAACCTATGACTGAGCCTACCATCCTTGACGAAACCATGATTGAGCCTAAAGAAATTCCAAACAACCAAGATCAACATATGACAAAATCTTCACCTATCTCCTACAAAAGACCAAGAGATGACGGAAATAATTTTGTCACACCTCCTAGAATAAAACAAGTTTACAAAGTCAAAGAGAAAGTGGTTGAACAACCTCTCATGGTTCCTTTTGTTCTTGCCCTTAGGGAAGAAAAAAAACCTATGGTTGATCAACCTACTCCTACACAAACACAACTTGAAATTGAACTAAAAGAAACAAAGGTGCTAGAAGCGTAGGCGTAGATGTTGCACCTGTGCTTGAAAGTTAAATGAAGAAAATAAAAATCCAAACTTGACTAAAGCAATGCATGATGAGTCTACCCCCTCCCCAAAACAAAATGATCCTATAATGCAACCACAACAAGAGTTGAGATCCCTCCAAGTTGGACATTATCATTCAACCTCCTATGGTGATTAATTTAGATGATGATGAGGAAGTTGCTAAAATTGATGGAGAGGTGCATAATCAATTGAATACATTATTTTCCTCTTCCATGATCTTAAACAATGATTCTCCTAAGAAAATTATTGAACCTGATAATGACCCTAGTTTGTCACTTGCTATTGTCTCTCTGACTAGTTGTCTTCCTTCTATATATGATGAACATGATTGGGATGTAGTCGACCTACTCATAGGCTGAATCGCATGTTCCTTACTAGTAATTTACATTATTTCTTTTTCTTTTACTTTTTTGTGATTACATGTTTCTAATGTGATCCCCCACGATATTCTATTTGATGTATTCTATTTGATGTACCTCTCTCTTTGTGACATTACTCTATTTGTATCTACATGCTTCCCTATGCTATAAATCTCTTACCATTTCCTTTATCTTTTCTTTGTCTTGTGTTTTCCTTTTGGGGATGACATAAGGCATCAAGACATTCATGTCTCTTCCATGTTGACCCAAAATATTTTCCTTTAATTTTCTTTTATCTTTTTCATTTGTCTTATGTTTTCCTTTTGGGGATGACGCAAAGTGTTGAGACATCCATGTCTCTTCCATGTTGAACCAAAAGGATTTTTCCTTGTTTTTTATTTATTTGTGTCATTCTTCTAGTTCTATGAGTATTTGGGGAATGATGACAGTTCTGAGATCTCTAAAAAATATTATAGCAAGAACATATTGACCCAAAATCCATAGATCCCTTATTTGTTTGGTGTTTTCATTTTGGGGCCAATCCCTCTCTTTTCTTTCCATGGCATGGTTTCATTTGGAAACATATGACTTAGCATAGGGCTTTCCAAGTTAGCTCAAGATATGTCTTCTTTATTATTGTGCATTTATCATTTGCTACTTTAAAGTAATTGCTCACAGTATGGTGTTTAGTAATTTCTTTAAAGTGGGGGCATACATTGGCATTATTATTTTACATTTCTTTTTCATGGTTCATGGTGTCTATAGTCTTTTGGGTTCATGTGATGTCCCATAAGATAATGATCTCTCTTAGCATATTATATTCCTCTTAGTGGCTTGATGCGACACAGTTCATCCCCTAAGTCGCGAATCATCTATTCTTTGATTGGTCCTCTCTTGGAAATAGTAGGAATCATGTTCCCTAAGTTAAAGACCTTACATGAACTAAGCAAGAATCCATTAAACATTCCTTATTGTTTCCTTTGCATAACCACCTTTCATAATAAATTCGACATGCTTGTGGATCTATCTTGTTTTTTCATGAGTTCGAAGAATACAAAGTTTTTCTTGCATCATGAAGCTTGAAGTTCATTGTTCATGAGCTCCAAGAATAAAAAGTTTTGCTTGCCTCATGAATCTCAAAAATATTTTTTTGTGTGGAACCTTATTAAAGTTATTAGGAGATATAACTTTGGTATGGTTTTTTCACAAGCCCAACCAAGGCATGAATTTCCCATAGCCACTCATGTGTGAGTGTGAGTGCATACCGACCATGTGTGTATGTGTGTCACCTCTTTCAGATCCTCACCCAACGAACAACCTGAAGTTCCATTGCCTTATGGTGATCTTGCATTTTTTGGATAAACAACCTAGATTTGATCCACATCGTGATGGAAAACTAGTCAAAGGTTGATCCAACCCTTTTATTTTACTTTTCTTTTCATCTTTGGAAGTGTATGCTTGTGCCTTTATGATGCTCTTTATCATTTTTATGAGTGTTCTTTTGTTTTTATGTTTGTTTTCCATGGGATCTTGCTCCTAGGGGCTTGTTCATCCCTCTTGATTGTTGTCATCCTATCTTACTCGCATTGGTGCATTTGGACCCCTCTTGATGGAAGATTTGTCTACTTTAGTGTGAGTTTGAAATAAGTTCATCCTATCACTAATGTGGGGGCTAAATGTAGTGTCAAAAAGTGTCATCAATGAATTTTTCACACTTGTTTGGGCCCTCCTTGTAGAATTGAGCTTAATGATGCATTGAACTAGTGTTGTAATGTGTTTAACATAATCACATTAGGACTTGGGCCCTTGTGAATTAAATAAACCTATTCTACCTTATCTAGAGTGTTGTAACACACTTTCACACTTTTCGAGGGTTTTATTTAATAATTTGTCTCCTTTATGCTTTAATTGGACTTATTTTGTATCTGCAAGCCTCATTTAATGCATATTTTCTAGGATAATCCTGACAAAAATCAACATCCAATCATAATTTAGGTTTTTTTAGGTTGTGTGGCCCAAATTTAGTGATTTGGGACTCATATGTCACCTTGGGTGTATAGGTCCCACATAGGGTTTTGGGTCTCAATCCTGATTTTACACCTTTCTAAGCATTTTTAAATTTGGTCCCATAAATTATGCCTAATGGGACTCATATGCTACCTTAGGCATATGAGTCTCATGAGGCCCTTTTGTCAAAATTAATTCAAATTCTTGGCGGTATATTATCCTCCTTGATTTGATGTTGGTTTTTAGTGTTGTAATTTCAAGAATTCTTGCATAATTAAGTATAAATACAATGTTCTTTCACTCATTTTCACCTAAGACCTTTTCACTCATTTTCACCTAAGACCTTTTTGAGGGAATTCCTAATAGAAATTTTGAGCTCACAAGAGCATTCAAGTGTTTACAAGTGAATTCAAGAGTCTTCAAGGGTATATTATCAAGCATTTTAGAGAATTAGGGTATGTGCAGGATCATCATGGAAAAAATAGGCCCTTAAGTGGCAAGAAATTTAGAAAAATCAGAGTTAGGCAACTTGACGTAAAAATTTGAATAGGTTATCTATATTATTTAAAAAATATTTAAGAATAGAATATGTAGCAAATTGAATGTAGTTTCTAAGCTACTAGGTTTCTTTAAAAAAAAATCTATTTGGTGAAAATTTGAAATTTCAATGTAGTGGTACTTAAATTTCAGGGAAAAAATAAGAAGTAGGTGTCTGTCTGACCACCCTAACCACAATAAAATGATAATATTTTTTTATAAGATTTTATATATAAGTAGGAGTCATTCCCCAATCTGATGCATTTTTTTTTGTAATTTTTTCCAAGTAAATAATTAATTATGGTTTTTTATTACAAATTTTTAAAAATATAAAAACTTGTATGTCGACCACCTTAACTTGGTCAAAACTTCATGAAATTCAATTTTTCTTTTTAATCCTATATTATGTGAAGCATAGAATGTGACACATGTTTTGGATTCAAAAAATGTGATATTGTTTAAAAGCTATAGATGTTTTTCAATCAGCCTATCAATCAAGATTTTAGTCATAATTTGAATAGAAAATGAATAATAATTACTTATTAAATTCAAAGTAAAGCATAATTTATATTGGTGGAAAGTCGAGAATCTCCTTTAAAAACCCTTTTCGTTTCATCAATTTTGGGTAAAAAAATAGTCGTCAGTCACATACCCATCATATTGCCACTTTTTGGCCCATCATGATCCTACATATACCCATTATTCAAGCATCAAACATCATGCCAAAGATTTCATGCATCATTTTTTTTTGGAGCTAACAATTGTGATGTAGGGTTTTATGATTGAAGCTAGAATTTCACTCAAGATCTATCACATTCAAGCAAGCACAAGATCTACATCAATTGGAGCAATTTAATACATGTTTGTAGCACTTGATTGCTAGGGTTTGGTGAGTTGCAACATCTTATTTTTTTTATTCATCATTCTCTATTCTTATTCCATTTCATTTTAGTGTTTGATTACCAAAATGTGGTTTGACCAAGGAAAACCCTTTTCCACTAACAAAACAAATTATTTCCCTCTCTTTAGTGTGTGATTTGTAGGTTTAGATTGAAGACCCATTGAGGAGCATGTTTGGATAAAGTTGTCAAAGTGCCTAAAGTTGTCAAAGTTGTCACCTTATATTGGACATACTTGGAAGAATTCTACAAGTTGTAATTCATGGGGTTTCATATCCAAAAATCAATCAGGAAACATAAAGTAGACCTTGAAGACCAGATTCAGATTCTAAAGTTGTAGAAAAACATAACTAAACTGATACACTAGTTCTGATGTATGAGCCCCAGTTTAGGTCAAAATTCAGGTTTCTATATATTTAGATACCCATTTTCCAAATTTTTGTTCCTACACAGAAACCCAAATTTGAGACTGATTCACCCAATTTGGTGTATGAGTCCTAGCCAACATTAAAGTCAGAATCTCCAACATTTTAGAGCTTCATTTAGTCATCTATAGATTTCTATGTGCAGACATTTCATTTGGTAGCTTTTTGTTTTTTTTTACATACATTTCTAGGTCACTTAGTGAAGAATTGAATCATATTAGGGTTAAGCATTTCATCTTGTATTGCATTTGTCTTTCTAAGTCTTAACTTGGTGGTGAACCCCTCATTAGTTTATAATCAGCCCCTAGAACAACCCAATTGCAAGATCTCTTTCTCCTTTACATTAAGATATCTAGGGTTTTCCATGAATGAGAGTGTGAAGATTGTTATTCTATCTCCTAAGCATAGAAGCAACAATTTTTCCCCTTTCACTTTTTTTATAAGCATTTCTGAAACAACATTATGAAATTTATATATAACTTCAAATAGTAGTATAGTACAAATATTTCAAACCCTTTCTAATATAGCATTATGATACATATACATACATACATACATACATACATACATAAATATGTATATATATATTGCAAAGATAAATACATAAGTTTCCTATAGCTGTCATTAACATTCAACTTAATTAGATGTATGGTTTATTTGTTCTTCAATTACACTGACTATAAATATCGACCCATCTCCCTTGCATCTAACTATGATAATGGCTGACTCCTACTTCTTTTATAACCATTTCTAAAACAACATTATAAAATATATATACAAGTTGAAAAAATAGTATGGTACAAATATTTCCAACCCTTTCTTATACCACATTATGATACATATATATATATTGTACATAGATAGATAGATACATAATTTTCCTATACCCTTCATTATTTACATTCAACTTAATTACATGTATGGTTTGTTTGTCCTTCAATTATAGTGACTATAAATATTGGCCCCTCTCCCTTATAGCTAATTGTGATAATGACCAACTCCTATTATAACCATTTCTAAAACAACATTATGAAGTTTATATATAACTGGAAATAGTAGTATGGTATAAATATTTCCAACCCTTTCAGATACAACAATATGATACATATATACATACACACACACACACACAAACACACTTACAAACAAACATATATTGCAAAGATAGATAGATACATATGTTTCCTATACCCTTCTTCATTTACATTCAACTTAATTAGATGTATGGTTTGTTTGTTCTTCAATTACAATGAGTCTAACATGTATGGTAACCATTTCTATAATAACATTATGAAATTTTTATATAACTTGAAACAAAAGTATGATAGAAATATTTCAAACCCTTTTTGATACAACATTATATATTTATATCATACTATTGTTTGAAGTTATAAATGTTTTTATCATACTATTGTTTCAAGTTTTACATATTTGTATCATACTATTGTTTCAAGTTATATATAACCCCTCAACTAATTTCTAGTTATAGTAATCTATTAACATGATCACATAGGAGTTATAAGAGTTAGAATTGGAGATATGATAATATAACATGCATTGTGTATTTAATTGTACACATACCCTTGTTCATTTACAATCAACAGAATTAGATGTATGCTTGGTTTTTTCTTTAGTTACACTCATTGTTACACATGTTTATGATCAAATCTATGTAATTCTATTTTTATACATATACAATTAGATAGAGTGGTATGTCTTATTTACTAATCTTACACTTGGCTTAATGTAGATGAGGAACAAAGCACTAGCAATAACCACACAAGCTATAACCAAGCGATGAAGAACAATATTGATTGCATAGAGGAGAGGTGTGAGGCTATAACAAAAGTGATGATGATGATGTACTTCCTATTGAGAAGTTGATCAAACCTGTGAGGCTGCCATGTAGTGATGCTGAAAAAGTAATCCCCATTATGTAGCCGACTGAACCTATAGTCCAAATCAATCCAACTATTACAACTAAATAGTTTGTAGTGTAATAGGAATGGACCACAATTGACATGGAATCTTCAATAGGAGATGTTGAAGATAGCAACATGTCAACAAGTAGGCAGCCAAAAAGTGGGGTCATTTAATTGGCTAAGTGGTGTTACCACTTCCAAAAGGAAAGGCTCCCTAATAGTCCTAAACAATGAAGAAGAGGAAAAGGTCATGGAATTGTGCAAGGAGATGGTTGTTGCTGGCCATGTTTTTGGAGATTGTGAATCTAAAATTTGAAGTGGCCCAAATATGCCAGACAAGGACTAATCCCTTCAAAGATGGAATTCCTAGTAAGTCTTGGTGAATGGAGTTCAAAAAAGGAATATTGATATATGTTTTAGGACAACGCAAGGGAAAGATAAAAATCGCGATGTCAATATTAGGTCTATAGTTGTATACATATTCTATGAAACACTAGAGAAGGCATATGCAACAAGGAATTATATTCCACCAAGGATTTGGAACTGTGATGAGACTAGGTTGCAAGCTGGGAAGAATGGTTCAATGAGGGTGCTTGCAAAAAAATGGTAGCAAAAATGTTTCCTATATTATCTCCAAGAGCTAAGAGTGGATCACAATTTTTTGTTATGCAAACATTTTCAAACATAAAATTCCAAGCCTTTACTTTTTAAAAAGCAAACAACACCTCTAGAAATCCATAATCAACTACGAGCTAGGAGCATGTATGGCTATTCAACCTCATGCATGGATGATGAAAGATCTATTTTTGAGATGGTTGAAATACTTTTCTCTATAAGTACTTGGGGGTGTCTTACCCATTCATATACACCTCCTCATATATGGTGGCCATGGCAGACATGTAGTTTTTTGAACCATTACTGAAGCAAGGGATGTGGGAATTGACTTGCTTACCCTACTATCCCACACATAACACATGATGCAGCCACTTGATGTGAGTGTATTTTCCTCTTTCAAATCACATTTTAAAAGGGAAAGAGTAGCATGGACTACAAAATATCTAAATTTGGAGATTAGAAGGACAAAATTGGCAACAATTGGTAGCCCTGCTTTTGAGAAGGAATTGGCAGTTGAGAACATAGAAGTTGGGTTTAAAAGAATAGGTATTTGGCCTCTAAATATAGATATATTAGTGGAAAACATGAGGCCTAGTGAGACATTCTAGTTTGTTTCCCCCAAGGAAGCATCTATTGCTGAAAACATTTTCTATCTATTCACCAATGGTTTGCCACAAATTGAGGTTGAATGTACAAATAGAAAAATAAAATTTGTAGACCAACATAGTCCACTTCCAATAGCTGAATGTGTAGACCAACATGTCCACTACAAATATCTAGTTTCTCAAATCATTCCAATCACCAAGTGGAACACCAAATTTGGGTTACCGACACAATCCACCACCAACACCAATTTTAGGAGACCAAAATGTTGTTGTAGACATCTCTCTTTCTCTACTAAATGCATTTTATGATAAATTGGGGTTGTTAGAGGGTTCTAAAAAGTCTTAGAATTTATTTTCATGTGGACCTAGAACAAAGTGTGATAATTCCTTCTCCACCACACAACAGGGGCCCCCAAATACCTTACTTTATTTTTATGCTGATTACGGAGAAAGTCAAGCTAAGTGATTAGGAAATGAACTAGAGGAAAGAGTTAGTCACCTGTTCATGTTACAAATGATGAAGATTCAATGGATCCATTGGGAGGAAAAACAAGTTCAAACCTCTCCCTATTTTTGAAGCTACTTGTTCATGTAGTGAAAGACAAGTCCAATTAGCTAGTTGACTATGGGATTAAACTTCCAAGGGGATCCCATCTCCTCACCATTGAATAATACATGGTGTTTCTAAATGAGAAAGAGGAGAGGAAGAAGTAAATTCAACTAATGAAAGATATGATGACATAATAGATTGAACAACAGAAGATTGAAAAAATTGAAGCAAAGGAGATGAAAGAACGATTGAGAATTGAAAGAGAAGAACAACAAGTAGCAGCTAAGGTTGAAAGAGAATTGTAAAAGAAGGTTAACGAGTAGAAAATAGAGCAGCAAAGGATTGAAAGGGAAGCTACAAAAAGAAAAAAGAATTAGATAAGGCTATAAAAGAGACAACAAGGGAAATATGTCTCAGTAACCATTTAATTCAAGTTTTCCTAACTGTCATAGGATATTCAGAGACTTTATGTCAATTTAATGCCCCCAATATTGTCCACACTCACCTATCCCAAGTATTATCCAACCAGTTGAAATTTGGAGTCCTTCTCATTCAGAGGCACCAAACAACACATTAGAAGATAGTTGTACCCTTCTTCAAATTTTTCTTTTCCAAGGTTTTTTACTTAATTGGAATGCTAAGTACGAATAGTTTTGTTGTGATTGTTTTGAAGGTTTCCAACCAATGTAATTTTCTAACTGATTCTTATATCACAAAAAGTTTTTTTGTGATTATTTCAAAGGTTTCTAACATTTTTGTTGGGTTTGTTTTAAAGCTTTGTAACTTGAAACAATAGTATGATATGAATATAAACAACATATTCTTGCATGTTATAGTCACTAATTGTTAGAGTCACTATAATTGAAGAATGCACAAAACATACATCTAATTAAGTTGAATGTAAATGAATAAGGCTATAGGAAAGATATCTATCTCTCCAATATATACATATAGATACATACATATATGTATACACGTATCCATATATATATATATGTGTGTGTGTGTGTGTGTGTAAACACACACACACACACACATATATATACATATACATATGTACATATACACATATATACATAAATACATATATGTATACATGCATATATACATACACAGTTAGATGTAGAGGATAATTGAGAGGAGGGGGTGAATCAATTGTATACTTTAAAAACATTAGAAATCCTCATTAACATTCAAATCTAAATTAGTTCTTAAACACTTAAAATGCATTGAAAAAATGTAAAAATGTAAAGAAATAATTCAAACATATCAAACACATAAGAACAAAAAATTTACATGAAAATCCCAAGAAGGGAAAAACCACGGTTAGGATTAGCTCACTAATATATGAATCATAACACCGAATACAATAAGGCTCGCTGCCCATAAAGAAAAGCTCACTATTGGTGGCTCATTGCCAAAGGACTCATTATCTAGAGAAAGAAGAAAGAAGGGGTGGCTCACTACCAATTTGAATAGCTAACAATGCATCCCTCATATGACAAAGCTACAATTCCACTGAAGCACAAACAAGTCATCAAATGAACTGAAATGTATATATTATTTTCTCACTACATTAGGAGCTCATAGGAATTAAGGCTCGCACACATATCATCACACTTGATCAATTTCACATATTTCACATTAAAAAATCTCCACACTTAATCCACACAACAATTCTCCTTGAATTTATACCCTCTGCAACTTAAATCAATCATAATTAGGTTCACCTTAAAGAAATGTATACACCTCTACCATGCAACACCAAGTAGGTCAACATCTAACACTTCAAATATATAAATAAGTAAAAAAAAACCATGACACTATTTAATTGGGACCAAAATATAAAAAATCACACTTCATAACACTTCCTCAATGAATAATTATCATCCACAATTAGTGCTAGCATGCCAAGTTGACCAAACCTACAATAATACCAACAAGCGACTCCAAACACACCTCTCAATGTCTAAAAAAGTCTCACAGACCACACAACGAGATTTCACACTATTCATACAACATCTTAGAATATTCAAGTATCATCAAAATATTCTACATAGCTATTGACACCACCTCAATCTCAATAATTCCTTCATTTTGTACAACCAGACACATTGCCACAAACATCCAATACACCAGAAAACCTTGTAAAAAAATTTAGCACCTAAAACTTCAAAGGAAGATAGATACAAAAAATATAAGAATGTTCCCAGATCCACAATCCCAAAACCTTAACCACTTAGAAATGCAAAGAAATATTATTTCTTCTAGAAACACTATTCCACCAAGTAGACATATTGTGAAACACATCTTTCACTATAGTACGATCTAGAATCTAAAACTCTTGATATGATAGCTTTGAACCCTCTAATCATCAAATCCAAACCACTAGCATATCTTTGAACATGAAGAAATGCAAAGAAAAACAATGAACACCACTCTATCACACAAAAATATCTTTTATTCAATTTTTTTCAAAAGATCTTGGAAACCAAGTGACCCAAACACATCATCAACATTACTTATCTCATTCATTGATGACAACTCAACATCAAAAATCTCCCAAAATACAAGTCATACTAACAAACTCTGCAACTGCCAATGAAAATATCAACATTGTGTTGATATCAATACCAAGAACTTCAAAACTTCCAACAATTCCAATGCTAGGGGTTGACATCATCAACACCAACAAAATTCCAACACTTTATGCATACAAGGGGTTGGCATCAATAATAACACCCAATAATGACAACATCTGAGAAGCTTCACAAACAACTCCAACATCTCCAAACTTCCAACAGTCTCCTCATATGTCATTGACTATAACACCTTCTCTAAAAGCCCATCAATAAGAAAAGAAACCAATAATAATATTTCAATAAGAAGTACTCCACCTAATAGGGACAACTCTTCTCCTAAAACATCAACAATACCTGACTTTTATAGATCACTAGATTACTTTCTCTCTTATGGTCTTCAGACCATATCTACTTTTGTACTATGGTTTTTCAGCCACTTCACTTTTTTCTCCTCCTTTGAAATCAATGGAAAAGGGCCATAAACTCATCCAACTCTCTTTCTCTCCCCCTTTGACAACATACAAAGGGAAACACATACATATACCATTTGTAACACCAACAAGAAACTGCACTATCTTCTTGCATAGTCCCCCTTAAGAATACATAGTATGCTCCATCAAACTGCACCAACCAACAACCACCACTACCTACTCCCCCTGAGAGATAGCCTTCAACATCAATCTAGGACCAAAAGATATAGATCTTGAAGTGCTTCTTATACAAATGTACAAATTTATTCATCTAGTTGAAAGGAGGGGCAATAACCCCTAACTTCTCTTGGAGATACTCAAAATTATCTTCTAGAAGATTCTTTGCAAAAAATATCAGCAACCTAATCCTTAGTAGGCACATACTCCAAATTCACCTCATTCTCTGCAACTTTATCTCTAAAGAAGTGATATTGGATTGAGATATGTTATGTTCTTGAATGCATTATTAGATTCTTTGAAATATTGATTGCACTTGTATTGTCACACATGAAAGGGATAGACCTTCAACATATGAAATTCTAGTATCCTTCAATGATTTCTTCATCCACAATACCTGTGTACATCATGATGCTGCTGCAATATATTCTTCTTTTGTAGTAGATAATGACACTGAATCTTGCTTCTTAACCATGAAACCAACTTTCTTTCAAGATAGAAAGAACCACCACTTGTACTTTTCCTGCCATTTACATATCCATCCCAATGTGCATTTGTATATGCACTCAAGGAAAAATTAGTATTCTTAGAATACCACAAACCATAATACAGAGTTCCCTTCATATATTTGAATATCCTCTTTACTGTTGCAACATGAGATTCTCTAGGATCTTGAAATCTTCCCAAAAGACAAGCTAAATGCATGATATCTGGTCTAGTAGCAATAAGATATAATTGTGCACCAATCATTGATCTATACTTACTCTGATCTATATTAGGAGATTCATCATTCTTATTCAACATACAACTAGTAACCATAGGAGTGCATACCAGTTTAGGGTCATCGATTCCAAACTTCTTCAACAATTCCTTAACATAATTAGACTATGATATGAATATACCTTTCTTTGAGTGGAAGATCAGTAAACTAAAGAATAAATTCATCTCCCCACACATTAACATCTCAAATTATTTCTTTAAACTTCTTGAATATATCCTCATTTCCTTCAAAGATTATGTCATCAACATATGCTACCATAATCAAGATTTATTCTCCTTTAATTTTGAAATACAAATTTCTATTTGTAGTACCATTTTTGAATCCTTGCTGGGGAAAGTACTTATCTAATCATGCATACCAAGCTCTGGGAGCTTTCTTCAATCTATATAATGCTTTCTTCAACATGCAAACCAAATTCACATCTTCTGACAACTCAAAACCTTCTAATTGTTCAATGTATACCTCTTCTTCCAATTCACCATTCAAGAATGCATACTTCACATGCATTTGACATACTTTGAAAGTATTATGTGTTACAAAAGCTAAAAAAATTCTAATAGCTTCCATTCTTGTAATAGAACCAAAAGTTTCTTCAAATTTTAAACCTTCAACCTGTGAGTAACACTTACACACAAGTCTAGGCTTGTTTCCAAAAACTTTTCCATCTTCATTCCACTTATTCCAGAATACCTACTTATTACCAATCACATTCTTATTTTTCGGTCTTGGGACTAGTTCCCAAGTAAGATTTTTCTCTATCTGTTCTAACTCTTCCTTCATTGCTTTGGCCCAATTCTCATCTTTGCATTCCTCAATCACTATTTTTGGTTCCATCTCAAAAAGTAAATAGAAATTTACTTGTTCCTTTGTCATAGAAGCTCTTCTCCTTGTTAGCACACCTTTTCTCTTATCTCTAATGATTTGATCTTCAAAATTATTCTTTTTCACATACTTAGGAGTTTTATGATTATTTTTTGGAGTTTCTTCCTCTTCAGCTATCACATCTTTTTCCTTTTCTTTTTCCTTTTCTTCTTCATTTCAATGGGATTCATTGGATTCATATCCTTCTATCAATACTAAACTTTGATTTGGTTCTTCAGATCCACTTTAACATTTGCGCTCTTAACAATATTCATCCACTTTGACACTTGACACCAGTAGGCCTTGCTTCTTGTAGAGTATCCAAGGAAGATTACTTCATTATATCTTGCATCAGCGTTTATGAATTTTTCATCTCTTCTAATATAACACTTGCTTCCAAAGATTCTAAAATATTTCACAATAGGGGTTTTTCCATACCATAAATCATAGAGAGTTTTTGAAATGTTTTCTCTTTCTTATCATATATTAAGAATTATAGTTTACTATGAATTTATTCTCTCCAATATATATTCAAAAGATAAGCCTCCCTCATCATTATCCTAGCTGGTTCCTAAACTATTCTATTTTTCCTTTCCACAACTCCATTCTACTAAGGAGTTCTATGGGATAACAAATGCCTCTTTATTCCATGATATTCACAAAAACTGTTAAACTCATTTGAAGTAAACTCACCATTTCTATCAGATCCCAAACATTTGAATTTAAAATTCATTTAATTCTCAACCATAGCCTTAAATGATTTAAACTTGTCTAGAAGTTTTGATTTTTCTTTGAGAAATGTAACTTGGGCCATTGTAGAATAATCATCAATTAATAATGTGAAATACCTATCATGACATGAGCTTCTAATTCTGGTAGGTCCAAACAAATCTATATGCACCAACTCCAAGAGACCTATGGTAGAATATTTTTTGTCTTGAATATTGTCTTTTTTTGCTTTCTAATTCAACATTCTTTACATATTGAATTGATAGGCTTTGTAATCTGTTGAAAATATCTCACAACATCATTAGAGATTATCCTCACTAGTCTCTCAAAGTTAATGTGATCCATTATTCTATGTGAAAAACTTTCATTAGTTTGAGACATAAAGCACTTTGCACCACTACCCTTGAGTTGATAGAAATTACCTCCTTTCCTTGTTCCAACAACAACTAGAATACTGGAGCTTCCTTTTTTTGTTTCACAAACACCATTCTAAAATACAATATTATATCCTTTGGTGCATATTTTTCCTACACTTATAAGATTATGTTGGAGACCCTTGACATAAAAAACATCATTTGTATTAAGCTTTTCATCAAAGCTAGTTGAACCTTTTCCATAGATCTTAGTAGATGTATTATCACCAAACTTAGCAAGACTGCCATCATACTTTCAAGCTTAGTAAACTTACTCTTATCACCTGTCATATGATTTAAGCATCCATTGTCCATGATCCAGTAATTCTTCTCCTCTTTAGCATCAAAATCATTTAACATATTTCCTTCAATGTTATGATTTGTTTCCAAAGAAATTTCCTTCACACATATTTCTTAAGATTAAGTAAAATTAGTTCCAACATTTAGAGCCATGAACAAGCATCACTTTCTTCATTTTGATAATCTGATTCTTCATCATCAGAAACATCAATATCCTTTTCAATATTAGCTTTTCTTGACAAATTTACCCTTATGATCCAATTTTTGGTCATTAATAATGTTGATTGGACATTTAGATGCATAATGACCTATCTTTCCATAATTGAAACATTTAAAAGGTAGATCACCTCTGTATTTTCTAGTACTATTTTCCAATGTCCTTTGTTCCACCTCATCAAGATCATCTAGAATCCTTTTTTAATTTGAAGACTATAAAAGTAGTTACTTTGTTTATAGCATCTTGACCAAACTCTCTCATTTCAAAAGAAGTTAAAGCACC
This sequence comes from Sequoia sempervirens, assembly GCA_007258455.2. Classification (NCBI taxonomy): domain Eukaryota; kingdom Viridiplantae; phylum Streptophyta; class Pinopsida; order Cupressales; family Cupressaceae; genus Sequoia; species Sequoia sempervirens. Next base: position 201,437,023 of record VDFB02047230.1, on the reverse strand, counting down.
AAACATCTGATCTCTAGAATAATGATCCAAATTTTAAGCTTCCTCAATAATAGAAATTGTATGAATATAAGCTTTAGCTAGAGATCTTAATACCTTTTTAACAATTTCACTTTCATCCAAATTCCTCCAAGACTATTGATGGCCTTGACAACTTTTTCGACTCTGATAATGTAGGTGGTAATATATTCATCTTTGGCCATCCTTAGGGTTTCGAATTTGGATTTTTATAGTTGCATCTTTTATTGTTTTACCTTGTCATCTCCTTCATAGATTGCTCCCAACTTTGTCTAGAAATATTTAGCAAACTGGTAGCTTATAACCTTCACAAGTTATGAATTAGTAACACCATTCAGGATTGCATTCCTTTTTTTTCCAATGTGATTCTTTATTCCATGATCTTCACCAAAACTATTAAACTCATTTGAAGTAAACTCGCCACTTTTATCAAATCTCAAACATTTAATTTTTAGATTCATTTCATTCTCAACCATAGCCTTAAATCATTTAAACTTGTCTAGAGCTTTTTATTTTTCTTTGAGAAATGTAACCTAGGCCATTCTATAATAATAATCATTTAATAAAATGAAATACCTATCACCACATGAGCTTCTAATTCTACTAGGTCCAAAAAGATCTTTATGCACTAACTCCAAGGGACTTGTGGTAGAATATTCTTTTTTCTTGAATCTTATCTTTGTTTGCACTTTCTAATTTAACATTCTTTATAGATTGAATTGATAGGCTTTGTAATCTTAGAAAAATATCTCACAACATTAGTAGAGCTTATCCTCACTAGGATATCAAAATTAATGTGACCCATTATTCTATGATATAGACAACTTTCATTAGTTTGAGTCTTCCCTCATCATTATCCTAGCTTGTTCCTGAACTATTCTATTTTTCCTTTCCACAACTTCATTTTTCTAAGGAGTTATAGGGGATAAAATATTCCTCTTTACTCCATGATATTCATAAAAACTATTAAAATTATTTGAAGTAAACTCACCACTTCTATCAAATCTCAAACAATTAATTTTTTAGATTTATTTCATTCTCAACAATAGCCTTAATTTAAACTTGTCTAGAGATTTTAATTTTTCATTGAGAAATGTGAACTAGGTCATTCTAGAATAATCATCAATTAATAACATGAAATGGCTATCACCACATTAGCTTCTAATTCTGGTAGGTCCACATGGATCTATATGCACTAACTCCAAGGGACCTATGGTAGAAATTTTTTTTTCTAGAATCTTTTCTTTGTTTTCTTTCTAATTTAACATTCTTTATAGATTGAATTGATAGGGTTTGTAATATTTGGAAAATCCCTCACAACATCAATAGATCTTATCCTCACTAGGCTATCAAAATTAATGTGATCCATTATTCCATTTCATAGAAAGCTTTCACTAGTTTGAGACATAAAACATTTTGTACCACTACCATTGAGTTGATAGAAATTGCCTCCTACCCTTGTTCCAATAGGAACAAGAATACCAAAGCTTCATTTTTTTTATTTCACAACCACCATTCTGAAAGACAAGATTATATCCTTTGGGGCATATTTTTCCTAAACTTAGAAGATTATGTTGGAGACCCTTGACATAAAAAACCTAATTTGTATTATGCTTTTCACCAAAAATAGTTGAACCTTTTCCATAGATCTTAGCAAATGTATCATCACTAAACTTAACAAGACCAGCATTATAATTTTCAAGCTTAACTAACTTAATCTTATCACCTACCATATGATTTGAGCATCCACTGTCAATGATGGATAGTAATTCTTCTCCTCTCCAGCATGAAAAGTAGTTAACATAGATCCCTCAATGTTATGATCTATTTCAAAGCACTTCCCTTCACACATCTTTCAAGATTAGTAAAATTAGTTCCAACATTTAGAGCCATGAATAGGCGTCATTTTCTTCATTTTGATAATTTGATTCTTTATCAATATCCTTCTCAACATAATAACTTTTCTTGAAAAATTTACCCTTATGATCCATTTTTTGTCATTAATAACTTTGATTACACATTTAGATGCATAATGACCTATCTTTTCACAATTGAAACATTTGAAAGGTAGCTTATTTATGTATTTTCTAGTACTATTTTCCAAGATCTTCTTGCTTCGATGTCATCAAGATCATCTAGAATCCTTTTTTACTTTGTAGACTTTAAAAGCAATTTCTTTGTTTGTAGAATCTTGACCAAACTCTCTCATTTCAAAAGAATTTAAAGCACCAAACATATGATATTTAGAATAATGATCCAAATTTTAAGCTTCCTCAATAATAGAAACTTTATGACCATAAGCTTTAGGTAGATACCTTAATACCTTTTTCACAATTTCACTTTTATCTAGCTTTCCTCCAGGACTATTGATGGCCTTGACAACTTCATCAACTCTAAGAATGTAGGTAGTAATATCTTCATCTTCAGCCATCCTTAGGGTTTCCAATATGGATTAGTATATTTTCATCTTCTCTTGTTTGACCTTGTCATCTCCTTCACAAATTGCTCCCAACTTTGTCCAGACATCTATTGCAGACTTGTAGCTTATAACCTTCACAAGTTCTTAATCAATAAGACCACTCAAGATTGCATTAATTATTTTTCCATTATCCTCATATACCTTGATATTATCATCAGATGATGGTCCATTTGCAATGATAGTGTAACCTTTTTCAATAGACTACCAAACACCAAATCTAAGACAGATTAAGAAAATCCTAGATTTATAGTAGGTATAATTTTTTCCATCAAACATGGGAGATTTGACACCTTTTCTGAGTGTCATATAGGTATATGTCAAGTAATTAAGCTTGTTCCAGGGAACCACAACTCTGATACCAATTTTTAGATGAACATGAAAAATTAGAGGGTGAATAAATTGTATAGTTTTAAAACATCGGAAACCCTCATTAACATTTATATCTACACTAACTCTTAAATCCTTATTCACCATTAAACCCTTAATGTGCATTAACATAATGTAAACATGTAAAAAAATAATGCAAACACATAAAACACATAAGAACACTAGATTTACATGGAAGCCATGAGAAGGGAAAACCACAGTGAGGATTAGCTCACTAATAAATGAATTGGAACACCAAATACAATAAGGCTCACTACCCATGGACAAATTCTCACTACTAGTGTCTCATTTCCAAAGGATTCACTCTCCAAAATAAAGAAGAAAGAAGGGGTGTCTCACTATTGATTTGAACTACTAACATTGAATCTCTCATATGTTAGAGGTACAGTTCCATTGAACGACAAATAGCTCATCAAACAAATTGAAATGTAGACACCTTATTCTCACTACATTAAGAAGTCATAAGAATTAAGGATTGCACTTATATCATCAAACTTGATCACTTTAACATTTTTCAATTCACACACTCTTCACACTTAATCAATATAACAATTCTCCTTGCATTTATACTCTTTGCAACCTAAAACAATCTCAATTAGGTCTTCCTTAATGAAACCTATACACCTATACCTTTTAACACTAAGTAGGTCAAAATAAAATGCTTCAATCATATAAATAAGTGAAGACAAACCACACCACTACTTAATTTGGACCCAAATCTACACAAACATGCTTATCAACACTTCCTCAATCAACAATTATCATCCATAATTAGCGTTATCATGCTATGTTGGCCAAAATTGTACTTATACTAGTTCAAGTGATTCCAAACCCACCTCTCAAGGTTCAAAAAAATCTCATAGACGACACATCAAAATTACACACTATTCATAGAACATATTAGAATATTTTGCACAACTATTGCAACCACTTAAAACTTAAGAATACCTTCATTATGTATAACCAAACACACTAGCACAAACATCCAATACACCAGATGAACTTGTAGAAAAATTCAACACCTAAAAAATTAAAAGGAAGGTATATACAAAAATTATAAGCACATTCCCAGATGCGCAACCTCAGAACCTTAATTGTAGAGAAATGAGGAGCAATCTCATTTCTTCTAGACAAACTATTTCACTAGATAGACATTCTATCAAACAAATATTTCGCTCTAGTATGATCTAGAACCTAAAAATATGGATATGATGCCTCTAAACACCTATGATCATCACATCCAAATTCCATGAGCATATCTTGAAGCATGAAGAAATATGAAGAAAAAAATTGAAAACCACTCAGTCACACAACTCTTTTTTATTCAAATTTTCTCAAAATAACTTGGAAACAAGTGACCCAAATACATCAACAACTTACTTATCTCATACATTAATGAAAACATTGATGGCATCTCAACATCAACAATCTCCCCAAATACAAGTTAGACTAACAACTTCTGCAACTGTCAATGATAACACCAGTATTGTGTTGACATCAATACAAGCAACTTAAAAAATTCAAACACCTCCAATGCTAGGGGTTGGCATTAGATCAACACCAACAAAATTCCATTACTTTCTTCATACAAGGGGTTGACATCAATGACAACACCCAAGCATGACAAAACCTGAGAAAATTCACAAACAACTCCAACATCTCCAAACTTCCAATATATAAATATATGTTTATGCATACATATACATATATACATATACATATATATATGCATATATATATGTATATGAAAAATGTTATAAGAAACATTTGTATCTATCTATCTCTGCACATATATGTATCTTAATGCTATATCATAAAGGGTTAGAAATATTTGTACCATAATGTTGTTTGAAACATATAAAATTTATAATGTTGTTTCATAAATTCTTCTAATAGAAGTTGTAGTTAAATCCATTATCACAGTTAGTTGTAAGGGATAGGGGGTGATATTTGGTAAATTAAGAAGGCTATAGTAAACATATCTATCTCTATAGTATATATGATTATATATATATATGTACATATATATATGTATACATATGTACATATGTATATACATATATATCATACACCTCTATCTGATAGGGTTATAAATATTTGTGTCCCACTCCTGTTACAAGTTATATATGTAAAAAAGAAAAGGTATGTGTGCAATGAAACAAGAAATGCATGTTATACTGGCATATCCCCAATTCTAACTCTTATAACCCTAAGATGATCATGCAAACTAATTATATATATATGCATGTATGGACATACAAATAACAAAAAATCTAAAACAACATATTTGAAAATGTGAGTGTAATTGAAGAACAAACAAACCATACATCTAATTCAAATGAATACAATAATGAGACAATTTTTGGAAGTATTTGATAGTGTTAGACTATGTTGCAGCAGTCATCCAATTCACTTTGAATGGTAGAATGTAACATAGTTGAACAAGGGAAGAATTTGAAAACCATGTTGCCTTATTGTTATATATTTGTATTCAACAATTATTTAGGGATAATTTATATTTCAAACTACCTTTAAATGGTAATCTATATTGTATTTATCCACAATTCCATAAGTTGAATTATGAAGTATAATATAGGTTACCTTGAAATCCCTTTGAAAAATCAAGTCCCCTAATTGCATGTTATACTATCATATCCCCAATTCTAACTCCTACAAATAATAGAATTATACAAATTGAAACAACATATTCATACATGTAAGAGTGAGTGTAATTGAAGAACAAACTAACCATGCATCTAATTCAGTTGATTTTAAATAAACAAGGGTATGTGTTCAATGAAACAAGCAAAACATGTTATACTATCATATTCCCAATTCTAACTCCTACAAATAGAAGACTGATACAAATTGAAACAACATATTCATACATGTAAGATTGAGTCTAATTGAGGAACAAACTAACCATGCATATAATTCAGTTGATTATAAATGAACAAGGTTACATGTGCATTGAAATAAGCAATACAAGTTATAATATCATATCCCCAATTCTAACTCCTACAAAGAAAAGAATGATACAAATTGAAACAACATATTCATACATGTAAGAGTGAGTGTAATTGAAGAATACACTAACCATGCATCTAATTTAGTTGATTATAAATGAAAAAGGGTATGTGTGCAATGAAACAATCAATGCATGTTATACTATCATATCCCAAATTCTAACTCTTACAACCCTTAGGTGATCATGTTAAGTGATTATATATGTATGTATGTACATACAATTTTTTCGTAAACAAAATTGGGTCTTATGTTATGGGTATGTCTTGGATCATCATGGAAAAAATAGGCCCTTAAGTGGAAAAAAATTAGACATAAGTAGAGGACTCATGTCCAGATGTGATGCATATTTTATTGTAATTTTTTTCCAAGTAAAAAATTAATTATGATTTTTTTATTACAACTTAAAAAAATATAAAAATCGTATGTTTAACCACCTTAACTTGGTCAAAACTTCATAAAATTGATTTTTTTTTTTAATCCTATAGTATGAAAAGCATAGAATGTGATGCATGTTTTGGATTCAAAAATGTGATACTATTTGAAATCTATAGATTTTTTTCAATCAACCTATCAATCAAGACTTTAGTCATAATTCAAATAGAAAATGAATAATAATTATTTATTAAATTCAAAGTAAAGCATACTTTATATTGGTGGAAAGCTGAGAATCTTCTTTAAAAACCCTTTTCATTTCATCAATTTTGGGTAAAAAAATAGTCATCAGCCACACACCCTACAAATAACCATCATATTGCCACTTTTTGGCCCATAATGATCCTTCACATACCCTTATTATTAAGTGAGGCCTCGACTATGTACTCCTATCCCTAGTTATACTTGATGTGCAATGTATGTTATAGTATCATATCCCCAATTCTAACTCTCACAACCCTTAGGTGATCATCTAAACTAATTACTATAAATATATAATCAATTTAGGTATTATATATAACTTGAAATAGCAAAATGATACTAATATTTAGAGCCCTCTTCTGATACAATGTTATGATATTTATATATATCTTCAACCAGTATTATGATAAATTGAAACAACTTTATCTTACTTGTAAAAATAATTGAAGATCAACAAAAGCATACATCCAATTCATTTGAATGTAAATGAACTAGAATACATATATTAAATATTAATATATATAAAATACACCAAGAGTTATCATTCTCTAATTTTCCTTTTTGACTGATTTATCTTGTGATAAAAAAATATTATTTATTTATTTATTTGTTCAGTTTATGCAAATATTTGAATTATTTTTATTATTTATTTATTTATTTGTTCTTTTGTAAGTATTTTATTTTAGGTTTTATAAAGATTAACTTAAAATCATATGAACTTGTATATAGAAAAAATAAACATCAACATCAACCATTTACATCTAATTAGAACATGGTTTTATCAGGATTACCCTCAAGTTGTAATATCCATAGTTAAACCCTATTAAAATTATAATTATGTAATACGTAAGATATCAATTAACCCTAACCCTAATAGTAACCCTAGTTAAACCCTAATCATAATCCAAATTAAAACTTAACCTTGATTGAACCTTAAATCTAATCAAAATATACCCCTAATTGAATTCTACTACTAACCCTAACCCTAATTGAATACTGATTGAACCCCTAACCTTAATTGTTATCATAATTAAACCTTAACGCTAATTTATTAGTTACCCTTATGCTAATTTAACCTAACCATAAACCTAATTGAACTTGAATTGATATTTAGCCGTAATCCTATTCAAACCCCAAAACTAATCCTAATCCTAAACTTTATTAGATAACCCTAAAGCTAATTGAACCATGATCAAACCCTGATAGTAACCTTAGTTGTAACCCTCATTAAACCCTAATCCTAATTTAGCTATAATCCTTACCCTAACCTTTACCCTATTGAACTCTAAAATCTAATTGAACCCTTACCCTGAAAATAATACTAATAAACCTTAATTAACTCTTAACCCTAACCCTAATAATAACCCTAATAAAACTTAATTGATCTCTAACCATAACCCTATTTAAACAACAAAACTAACCCTAATCCAAAGAATTATTGGATAACCCTAAGGCTAATTGAATTATGATTAAACCCTAACCCTAACCTTAAATGTAACCATAATTGAACCCTAACCCCAATTAAAATTAATCATAATTAAATTATAATTGTAATCCTAACCTTTACCCTAATTGAATTCTAAACCTTAACCCTAACCTCTACCCTAGTTGAACCCTAAACCATAGTTCAACCTTAACCATAGTTGAAGCTTAACCCTAATTGAATCTCAACCCTAACCACAAGAATGATCTTAATTAAAGCCCAATCATAATCCAAATCAAAACTCAACTCTAATTGGACCCTAACCCTAATTAAATCCTCATTGAATCATAACCTTAATAATATATTAACCCTAATCTTGAACCCTAAATAAATCATAACCCTAATTGAACCCTAACCTTAATTGAACACTCACTTGAACCCTAATTCTAACACTAATTTTAATTTTAAAACAACTTGTTCAATAGTAAAATAACTTAAATGAATCACATGTTTAAAATCATGTTTTAAAATAACATCTATATACAAATGTAAAATGTTTCTTGGCATAATTAGTTTAGAGGATTGAATATAATATCATTATCCATAGGATTTAAAAATAAACACAAAACATTAAAAAATGACAAAGGTATACAAATTTCACCATTATACTTATACTAAAAATTTAAAATCAAAGACTTATTTTAGTTTAAAAGCAACTTGTTCAATAATAAAATAGTTTAAATTAATTAGAGGTTTAAAATTATTTTAAATAAAGCATAACTTATTTTAATCATGTACTTATGCTATATGTTTTCCCACTAACATTTCCATCAACATGAAGTGATGGTAAATATAACTAACTTTTTGATTCATCAAACTATGATCTAATAAAAAACTAATCTATTTAACCTTTGCATGGCTAAACTTGAAACATATGATGAACACTTGACTTAAAAAAATTTAAAAAATAAAAGTAATATTTATAATATTTTTTATTGAATCTTTAAGGATTTTTTTTATTTAAATTATTTTATAAGAAATTTTCATATTTGATGAATATCATAATTTTAATCTTTTGATTATTATTTTTAATTAAATTAATTTAATGTCATAATTTTTATATGATTTTAACTCATTAAAGCACTTAAATATTATATATTAATATTATTTACATCCAATATTTTAATTTAAAATAAACTTGTTTAATAGTTTTAAATTTATTATAGATGTACATTTATTAGGAAAAGCCTTTATTAGCTTGTATATTTAAGTTGCTATATTTTTGTAGAGTAAAATATTTTTACTAAAGCCTTAAATTTATAATATTTCTTTATATAAATATATATTAACTTTGAATAAAATAAAATATTAATGATTTTTCCTTTTTGAAATGTTTTTTAATTTTTTAAAAATATTGAATATTTTTTATTTTAAATATATTAATTTAGAAACATATTTTTATTTGTAATAGTAAATTTAAGATATTAAAAATTACTAAATGTTATTTAATTTAATAATTTTAAATACATTAATTTAGAATTTTAAAAAAGAACAATTGTGCTTCATTCCTTTATATTCTATTATTAAAAAAATATTTTACAATGACATCAAAAATATTTTTTCTTTTTCAAATATTTTCAATATTTTTTAATTTTAATTATATTAATTTAGAAACTTGCTTTTATATAAAATAGTAATTTTGGAATATTTCTTTATACTTAATTTTCTAAATTTAAAAAAAATATTTTTATGTGTAGTAATTTAATATACATTTTTAATTGGAAAAGATTACTTAAATACATAATTTCAGTGAGAATAGAATGGAAGAATATTGGAAGAAAATGATAATGTCTGCACCAAAATGGAGCGCTTATGAAATGGACAAAGTATTTGCTCCTCTAACAACTATAATAATAGAGCGGCAATCTTTACATGGATTCAATCAAATGTGATACCAAGTGAATAGATGATTCCACTTACCATCATCCTCCCTGTCTGCACCAAAATGCTATGGACATCAATCAAAAATGAAGGATAGAATGATATATTGAATAATGTAGTAGCAACACCATTGAAAGAAATGCATCCAAAATATGGAAGCACAGACAAGGCATACAGACTCACCAATGAATAAAGGGTGTAAATTCCATCCAAGATATCACTCAGGATGTCGATCTTAAAAATGCAGGCCTTCGTCCCCTACACCAAACAAAATCAATGCAAATAGGGGTGGTCCAAAATACAAAGGCAAACATGAGCAGCGAAATGCTTGCCGCTTTGAAATGTCGAAAGACCATTACAAAATGATTTAATTTCATTAACTTTTGGCGTTACTCATGTCACATGTGCCTCATTATCTTCCACTACCATTACTGTGATATTCACCACCGTGACAGCCAGCAAGACGTCAAATTTTTTGAAAAAGGGTTAATGTTTACAGAGAAACATTCTTCCCTCTACAACTGAATACGCCTCTTAGTGTAACAAGGCTATATGAAACATAAATTTCTATATCTCTATCATATTTATATGTAATTCTACAAGTTCACTATTTATATTGACAGTATTGGAGGATATCATACACTCCACTATTAAGGGTATCATGCACCTATCTTTTGGCTAAGTATGTCTGTGTGTGTGCGAAAGTGGGATAGCTAATTAAAAGTTCTTAAAGTATTTTTAAAGAAAGGATGATAGGTGGAATGATGTTGAACACCTATAATATTGGGGTATGTGCAGGATCATCATGGACAAAACAGGCCCTTAAGTGGCAAAAAAATTAGAAAAATCACAGTTAGGCAACTTGACATAAAAATTTGAATAAGTTATCTATATTATTTCAAAAATATGTAAAAATAGAATCTATAGAAAATTGAATGTAGTTTCTAAAATACTATGTTTGTTTTAAAAAGAAAAAGCTATTTGGTGAAAATTTGAAATTTCAATGCAGTAGTACTTAAATTTTAGGAAAAAATAAGAAGTAGGTGTCTATCTGACCACCTTAACCATAGTAAAATGATAATATTTTTTTACAAAATTTTATATATAAGTAGAGGACTCATGTCCCAATGTGATGCATGTTTTTTTGTAATTTTTTTCCAAGTAAATAATTAATTATGAATTTTTTATTACAACTTTTAAAAAATATAACAACTTTTAAGTCTGACCACCTTAACTTGGTCAAAACTTCATGAAATTCATTTTTTTTCTTTTTTTAATCCTATAGTATGCGAAGCATAGAATGTAACACATATTTTGGATTCAAAAAAAGTGATACCATTTGAAAGCTATAGATGTTTTTCAATTAGCCTATCAATGAGGACTTTAGTCGTAATTCGAATAGAAAATGAATAATAATTACTTATCAAATTCAAAGTAAAGCATAATTTATATTGGTGGTAAGCTGAGAATATCATTTAAAAACCTTTTTCGTTTCATCAATTTTGGGTGAAAAAAAAAGTCATTAGCCACATACCCATCATATTGCCACTTTTTGGCCCATCATGATCTTGCACATACCCATTGAGAGGGGGGGTAAATTGGTATTCTCTTAAACAAAATTCAAGCATTAAACATCCAAATACCAAAGCATATTCAACTATAGTAAAGAAAAAAATCATGAAACATTGACAACACCACATAACACATGAGCACTAGGACTTTTATGTGGAAATCCCAAAATGGGAAAAAACACAGTGAGGGTTAGATCACAATATATTATTAGTAGTTATAGTATATTTACAAAATCTCACTGCAAGTGGACTCATTGTCCAAGTGGACTCACTTCCCACAAGGAAAAAGATATAAGAGAGATGGTGGCTCATAGCCTATTTTGAACTATTATAATTGTATCTATCATATGCATGAAATATAGTTCCAATGAAGATAAATTGAATTTGCACACTTCATCTGATTCAGATTTAATACTCTATTTTCATCTGCATTCGTATCACTTCAATATTATACTTGACATTCACAACTCAAATTTGTACTACTTTCATAATATTCACATGCAAAATTTTTGCATTACACATACTCATCTCTGAATCACTGAAAATATCTAACATATATACCCTCATCAACTCTAACATCAAGTAGGTCGGCCTAATTAGATGTAGTACTTAAAGTATAGCTTGTCAGCTCCAAAAAATTTATACATATCTCGTACCAATATTCAATCCTCAAAATGATTCATAATAAGTTGGCATGGATTGCAATACTTATTTAATATTTGCATGATCTTCAACCTTATTAGATCGGCATGACATAGGACCTGATAACAAAATTATTCAACCATGTATCCAAATGTAGACATGTAGACCTCAAAACTTGATGCCAACTGGAATTCATACACAAATTCCTTTTTTCAACATCTCCTTAAATCCACAAATCAAAAAAATTATTTGTGGAGAAATGCAGACTCTCCCACACAAATGCATTGTACAAAGAATAACTATAATTTACCAAACCAAATTATGTTACTCATATGCTTCGATCCAATGGAAACAACATTATGAAAAAATGAAATCAAATACACCTAACATCCAAAAAAATAATGTTAGAAACATAAAGTGAAACCTTTATTTATGGACTGGTGTGGAGCCAAAATCTAAAGCATTGCTACACAAAGTTAACAGAGTTGACACTTAGATAATTTCTTATTACAAACAACTTTTCTTTACAAACCAATTTACAAAAATTTCTACCACTAACACTCCAAAACTTGTTAAATCCAACCACAATATTTTAGATCATGATCTTCATATCTGGATACAATGTTGAAATCAATGACAACACTGTAATGGTCATGTTACCAACAGCATCATTAATGAATAATCTCTCATTCTTCCACAAATCTCCCCACTTTTCAATGGTGGAATCATGCTAATAATATCTCCAAAATTCTCCAAAACATTCTCCTCCTTTGACATCAAGGGAAATGGATGCCTATACAATTGGTTTATATTTCACCACAACTCCCCCTAAGAAATATAACCATAAACACAAACTGAAAGTGTTGGATTGACTCCCCATGAGTCATGTATTAGAGAAAGAAAAACAAAAAATTGTACTAGAATATTGCTCTACATAGTCTGCATATAGACAAAGAATTTGAAAAAAAAACTTAAATGCATAAATAAGTGTGAAATTTGTCAACTGGAGGAGTTTGACACCTACAACTTTTGTACATGGGTTTCCAACTTTTGTAAGAGTTTGGGATTGACCAGGTCCCTTAATTCTCCAAGTTGTAAAATGGTGTTCTCTTTCTGGGCTTACAACTGAAATAATTTCTTAAGAAAATCTTCAATGGTATTACTTGTGTCTCTAGTTATGTCAATTGTTAGATCATAGGCACTTGAGGTAGTGGTTATTTGAGACTCAATGGTTCATTCCATTTCCTTTCTAATGCTCTATGTGGCTCCAGGCCACTTCATGCCATATTGATAAAGAGCCTAATGGAACCCTTCAAAAAATTATTGGTTCCAGTTTATAGTTTTGCAAAATTTGGCTCAAACCCTTATGTTTGGCTTTAGGTTGTGTTCCTCAGAAATGTTTTAGGGTCTTATGAATTAAAACCCTTCATAATTGGCCTACAAAGCTCTAAAAAATCTTTCATTTTTTTATTGTTGCACTGACTTGATATTCCCAGTTTCCAATTGTTTGAGTTACCACTTATTCCATTAAATCATGTATTCACCGACCCCTTGCGTTTAGGTTTGTTAGACTGCTTGGTCCTTTTTAGCATTAAATTTTCCTATGATCGAGGCTTAATTTTATTTTTTTAAAAACCTTAGCCTTTGTTCTTATGGGTCAATATCCTATTTTCCTAGAGATGGTCCCCTTTTATGATTAACTTTACCAACATGTGCAGAAATGGAACTTCATGCTGGTCATTTGATCGTGGGGAATTAATCCCAGCCATTCCTCGTATGCATACATGTGCTATATTAATTATTCTTATTTTATTCACATGGGTTGGTGGGCTTTGACCATGTGTCTGGTATGTTGGTGGGCCCAGTCTCCTTGGTGAAAATACATAGCACCATTCAAGGAAGATCAATGGTGGACGTCACGACACATGTTCTCATTAGAGTCATTTCCCATGTGCCTATCCTTCTATAGTAGTGAGGAAATATAGTCACACGACCTAGCGGGTGGAGCAATATTTTTCATTATTGTAGGACCTACTAAGCTTTGACAATAGAGGTTTGTTTTGTAAGAGATGAAATTGACAGTCAATGGCAGGTGACATGGCCTAATCTTGACCACTCCCTGACATCCTGTGAGGGCCCGCCCATGTCCTTTATTTTACAATGGGAAAGTGGGAAAGTGCCACGTGGACTTTCTAAAAGGCTTCAGTGGGATCTAATAAAGTTAGAATACTTCTAAATTTTGCCGAGAAGTAATATTTATAAATGGTGCTATTTTCAACTTTGTTCTTTGAGGCACATGCTTGAGATTTTGGACGTCAATCTTGACAGTAATTGATACGTGTGGAAAAGGAAAAAACAAAGCACAGTAATGTACAAACCGATATTTTGAGATCAGATGAAGATCATTCCCTATTTTTTTTCTACAAAGAAATACAAGTGATTTAATTCCCACTAGTAAGTGGGTAATTATAGCATGACTAGTTTAATTGATGCTATGTACATTGTGGATGTATATCTACTCAAGGCTTTTCTAATTTAAAGGAGCATTAAAAGCACAATTAAAAATTAATTATAAGTGTTTTCATAGTAATTTACCCATTGATTTATCTTTTAAAAAATGATCAATGGTTAAGATTAAAAAGATCAAAGAAGACTGTTGTCAGCTCACGTGCACAAGATTTCTTTGAAGAATTAATTTGGTTTGGACACTTGCATGGCTTGTTATAATGAGGACCAAATGCCATATTTCTCATTCAAAAATTTCATTTAGAAAGTAAAAAATTGAGTTTGAGTCTAAGAGAAGAATTGGTAGAGGTCTTTTGGTTCTTATCACTAAGAGGATGAGTAAATTTAGAGAGTCTGTTAGGCCGGTCCGAAGTTCTAGGAGATTGATTTTGCTCGAGTCCAAGGAGAATGCCCTTGAGAATGAAGTTCATACATAGGGAGCTCCTAATACACCAAAGAGTAGAAGGGGACGTAGGAAATTCAAGAAGTATGGTGTCAAGAGTAATTATAGCCTGAGGAGCTGAACTATTTCAAAAGAATTGGTCAAGTTCAAAGGGAAAAGCTAGTGGAATATGAAAAGAAGGAAAAGAAAAAGTTCAAGTATTGTAAGGCTTATCTAGGAGGATGTAATTCTCCTAGTGAGGTTTTAGATAGCCCTTTAGACAATGAGGGTGACACTGACCCGGAGGGTGATTAATATCCCCTCTCTTTAGTCCCTTCTAAGGATTCTAATGAGGAGGTGGTGACGGTTCCTCCAACTCCACCACAAAAAAGGCACATGCTAGTATCCTCTAAGGCCAATGACTCAGAGTGATGACTCTGCCCCATTTTTGTTTTTGATGACACCACGACCTTTTTTTAGGATTTTCCTATTTAGCTTTCATGTGATTTCTTATTTCTAGCACTGATGTGGAAATATTTCAGGCTGGTGTATTGGAGAAGTGCTAGAATTCCTAACATTAGTGGCATGAATGTTTCTTTCGAGTAGTATGTAGGTTTTTTAGGGCTGCAAGTGGAGAATCTTCTTTGGTCAACAAGGATGAGGATTCAATGCTACTACAACAAACTCCACTTTTTGAGGAGATGGCATGTCTTCATGTAGAGGATGTGGAATGTGGTCTTTTACTCTTCCATTTTCCATAATGATTGCATGTAACTAGTTGAGGATGTCTCAAATTCTAGTGTAAATGATCTTGAAATGAGATGAAATGTAAATGTAATTTAGCCTAGTGCTTGTTGCTTCAGTATTCTATAAAAGAGATTTCAGGGCTCATTACACATGGTCAGATTTTTAAATCTCAATATGGTTTTAGGTGAAAGCTAAGCTCATGAAAGGAACTTTAAATAGAATATAGATAAATAGGCCAATATATTGTCTTGGGTATGAAATCTTGTATGTAATAGTCTTAAATAAGTTCTATAGAAACTATTGATATTGAATCAAATCTTAGTCTAGAAACAAATACTCTCGTATGTATATTTCTCACAAGTTATGAATGAAAATACTAATTGTGTTATCATTTATCTTTAATTGTTCCATTTGAATGTATGATTTTGTTGTTAGCTTTAACTCAAAGAGTTCATTAAAATGCTTGAAGAGGGTTATAGATTTTCTAAGGACTTGCTTAGATTTTTAAGGAGTGAGTGTTTTTAGGCATTGTGAGTTTCCATAAATGCAAAGCAGTATGAAAATAGTCCAACTATCTCTAAATTGAGTAGTTCATATATTACTGATTCTTACATATTTGACTCTGTTGCTCCAATTGATGAGACACTGGTTAGTTTGTTAGAAAATATTGCATGAAAATGAGAAAATAACACAACTGGCCATGAACTTAAAATAAGAACAATATTCATTTAAAATATTTTCAAGAATAGTGTGGGTTAGGAATATCTCTAATTCTTAGCAAGTAGTCATTCACTTCAAGTTCTGCCAAATCTTTAGTGAGATGGGTTTTAGTTTCAATAAATGGGAATCAATCTATGTATAAATTTGTTACTAATTGAATACACTTCATGAAAAACATAATCGGGATTGCCCTCCTAGGTTTCACAGAGCCTGAAATGAAGGAGTAAGGACCGCAAAATCCTAGACTCGTTGTGTTGGCCATTAACCTTGCAGTTTCTTCACTATAAGAGTTGGCTACTCTTTAGAAAATTGTGAGGTTTTGTTGGAAATCACCAATAGAAATGGTGACTCTCTTGGGCACAAATTTGGGTCTCCAATTGTAGACTGTTGTATCATAGAGTGAAGAGTTAGGCGAATCTAGACATCTGGTTCAGATATTAAGACCTGTAAGTATTTCTATTGTAGTGATGTCAAAGAATTTATGTGTGATTTTGTTGTGGGAGAAGACCCAGAAGGAAATTCATACTCAAAGGAACTTCATACAATTTGAAGTTTGATTCTCTGTGAAGAGAGGTGGTGACTCTATCTAAAGAACCTATTGAAGATTCAAAAAATAATTTTAGATCTACAATATTTCCAATTAGGAAGAAAATTCTATAGTAGCTACAATATATCTAGGTATTCTTCATAATTTAATTGTCACAAAGTATGCATTTAGTATATGACAACCACATGGGAAAGTCATGAAAATTTGGTTCCCTATTCAGTGAATAAGCACTAACAAAGGGAAGGGTAATTCTATATACCTATATATTATTAAGTTGCAAAATCTACTATGATGTGAGGTATAAATTATTTCTGAAAAAAGAATTGGGATGAACCTTTTAAAATTGAAAATGATGTTATGAAAAGCTTGTAAGGGTATAAGAGGGTATATTATCAATATATATACCTTAGTATAGTCTAGTGTGCAACTATGGTTTGTAATTAGCCCAATCAAGTTGTAGAAGAAGTTTTAAATCTCACAGACATAGAGCTATTAATTTCATTGGGATTTGAACCGTAGATTTTAGGGTAGGGCTTATAGGCTACTCTTGCACTCTTAGGATGTTGTACCTAAAAGGAGATAGATAAACCCCACTCAAAAGTCTAGCTAGGATCAATCAAATTATGCAATGTATGATGTTATTTAGATTAAAAGGAATGATCTAAATGCAATTGAATGATCTATTTTACTGATTATGAATGCAAAACCTAAGAATTATGTAACGTTGTAAAACATAGTGATGTTTACAAAAAATCTTGCATTGATGAAAGAAAATGTAGATTGAACTAAATAAAAAGAAAAATATCAGAATGTGTGCACCTAAGAAGTGAAAGAGGACTAGAGAGAAATCTAGAAAATAGAAAAAATCTCATTCTGAGTTGAATGGGACTCATTCGCCAACCTAGCTGAATTAGTCCCAGGTAAGGGTTTTTCTACATAGAAGTTGTTTTTTGTCAACTGGGTGTCTACATCTGCATCTAACTCAAAACTACACCTCAAGAGGGACTCATTCACCATGCATGGTAAATCAGTCCACTTTCAAATTTTTGTAATTTTAAATCTCTTTTCTACACCTTGATACCTGCACAACACTTTCTGATAGAAACCTGCATTGGGATCTCATAAAATTCCTGCAAAATAGTTTAAAATTATTTTTCTAATGGGCGGTTTTCCTTAGTGCAACGTCTAATTGGGTAATTAAACCTTGAACGGAGAAAAATCTACAGAAAACCCTAGCCTTAGATGTGTTAAAGACTAGGAAAATATAAAGTATGTCAAAAACCCTATTCTATTGTGAGAGAATAAGTAATGCAAATGTGATTTAAATGATGCAAGATCTCAACCCTATAAATCTTACAACACATTAAAAATAGAGATAAAATGACATGCAAATGAAATGTAGATGAAATGAAAACCTTAATATGAAGATAGAGTGGAAATGGAAGATGGAATCACTTTGAAACCAAGTCATTAGGTGTGATTTGATGGCTAGTTGCATCTCCTCAACCTATATTTCTCCATGATTCACCATAGGCATCCATCATCAACTCTTTGCAATGTTGAATCTTGACCTAAAGAGTGAGCTTCAAGATGTGCAAAAAAATTGGTTTGCTGCCCTAAAACTTCAACTTTTCTAATGAAACTTGTTGTAGAAGACTTAACTTTAAAAATTGCTTTTGTAAAATTACTAAAATATGTGTAAAATGACTTAAAATGATTATTTATAAGCAAAAACACCTAATTTTTCCATTATTTAGACCTAAGAGGCTGACATTCACTAGAAATTTAAGTTGAATTAATTAAATTCCCGCTCAAAATTGAATTTTCCCTCAAAAAGGACTCATTTTCCACCCTTGGAGAATGGGTCCCACCAGAGGGGACTCATTCGTCCAAGGTGGTGAATGGGTCTAACTACTAATTTTTGAAGGTGGCTTTTTGGGATATGAAAGAATTAAGTGTTGTTTATCGGGTTTTAAGTGATTTCTCAAGTGAAACATGCCTCCAGATAAATTAAATATACCTATAACTCATATAAGTATCTAACTTAACATAACACAAAGGTGAATAGTATGAATCCTAAATTAATTATAAAATGAACTTAAATAATTACCTTAGTGTTCAAGAAAAACACAAAATTAGTTGTCAAGAATGAAGCAATGTGAAATTTATTTAGAATGACATCAGATAACTTTAGACAACACTACTTTAACAATCATACTTTTTAAAGTAGTCAGATATAATACTAATGCAAATGTGTTGCATTAATAGGTTCCTTAAGGGGTGTTCCATCAACCTATGTTAAGACATAAGCACCAAACCCATAATTGGTATCAACTATGTAAGGTCCTAACCAATTAGGGCTGAATTTACCTTTATCTTCATTGTCAGCACTAGTATTTCGCTGATTTTCAATAAGACCAAAATCTCCCTTACAAAACTATCTAGGGATGACCTATGTGTTGTGTCCTCATTGTAATTGTTTGATGTGAGCTTGGAGATGTTCAAGAGCATTAATGCGCTATTCATCAAGCATCTCAAGTTGGTGTAATCGTTGATCTTTATAAGTGTCATCATTAATAAGTTCTTGGAGAGAAACTCACAACATACGAATTTCTAATTCCAAGGGCATGATCGCATCAGTTCCATAAACAAGGTTATAAGGTGTAGTTCCTGTGGATGATCTAAGACTTGTTCGGTAAGAAAAAAATGCATAATATAATTATGTATGCCAATCTTTATGATGTTTGTTGGTAGTTTTCTTGAGGATTTGTTCCATAATCCTATTAGTGTTTTTAGCTTGTCCACTAGATTTTGGATAATACAGTGTCGAAAAATGATGTAGAATGTTGAATGTTTCAAGAAATTTCTTAACTTCATTATTCTTAAACAGATATTTTTTGTCTGAAATGACTACGGAAGGGAGTCCAAAGCAAGCAATTATGTGTTCCAATATGAAATCAAAAATTACTTCAACATTTGTAAAATGGATAGGAATAGCTTTAACCATTTTGTGAAATAGTCTATTGTGGTTATGATAAACATATGTCCAGCAGAAGAAGATGGTGGAATTTTTCCAATAAGATCCAACCCCCATACTTAAAATGGCCAAATGGGAACTTGAGCACAGAATTCAGTAGTATGAGCATAGATCAAATTGCTATGTTCTTGAAATTTGTGACATCATTTAATGTATGTGAAGTAATCCTTCTCCATATGTTTCCAATAATAGCGCATATGGATAAGTTTTTGCACTAATGACCGACCTCAAAAATGACATGTAGAGGCACCAACATGAGCTTCTTCAAGTGCTATAGGGATTTTAGAATCCTTGAGATATCGTAATAAGAGACCATTGAAAGATCTTCTATACAATGCATGTGTAAGGATCATGTGTTTAGTTGCTAGTTTGCATAAACACTTTCGAGTCTTTGTTGTTGGAGGTTCAGGAATGGTGCCATATTTTAAATAGTTGTAGATTGTATCATACCATTCGCAAGAGTCATCTTGAGTTATTATTAAAATTTCTTCTAATGGAGTATCAATTGAAGGTTTCACGATGGGATGAATATGTGGGGATATAAGAGAGGCTGCACTCACCATTGCATTTGCATGTCTATTGTCTTTTAATGGGATGTTATCAATGGTGAATGATTCAAAATTCTCTAACAGTTGCATTGGAAGATCCTTGTATTTTGATAACTTGTCTTTTTTAGTTTGATATGTACCATTGATTTGTTTGATAATTAATTGTGAATCGCCAAAGATTTTAATATGTTTAGCATCCATTGTTAAAGCTTCTCGCAAACCCATGATTAATGCCTCATACTTGGTTGTGTTATTGTGCATAGGAAATTTAACCGATAGGACAAGGGAAGAGGTTTTTTGTCAAGAGAAATTGATACCACTCCAGCACCAGAACCCATTCTACCTTTAGAGCCATTGAAATACAATTCCCATGTTTAAATATCAGTGGTCAAGACACTGTCATCAGGAAAGGAGTCATGATTAGGTAAAGTGAGAGGAGAAGGAGCATCAGCTAAATGATCAGTTAAGGCTTGTCCTTTGATTGATTTTTGTGAAAAAAACTTAAGGTCAAACTTAGTTAACAACATCACTCACTTAGCTAAGCATCTAGAAAAAGATCTGTTTTTTTGAAAAGATGTTTAAGAGGATCAAATTTTGTTATGACTTGTATTTAAGAATTTAGTAAATAATGTCACAACTTAGTAGTAGTGAATATAATAGCCAAGAATTGTTTTTCAATTGGAAAACATCGAGTTTCATAATTTATTAAGGTTTGACTAATGTAATAAAATAGGTTTTCTTTCCCATGATCATCTTGTTGAGCCAAGAATGTTGCAAGAGCATGGGAAGATTCGGCGATGTACAAGATAAATGGTTTGTTTGGCACGACGAGTTGTAAAACAGGTGGAGTTGCAAAGTATTCCTTTAAACTCTCAAAATCTTGTAAACAATCCTCATCCCAGTCAAAAGGTACACCCTTTTTAAGAAGATGTATGAAAGGTAATGCGTGATCGGCTAAAGATGTAGTGAAATGATGGATAGCTTGAATTTGACCTTGTAGTGTGCGCAACTGAGAAATATTCCTAGGAGGTGGAATGTTAATAATTGCATCAATTTTATTTGTTTCCACCTCAATGCCTCTATGAGATATGAAAAACCCCAAAATTTTACCACTATCTACACAAAAGACACACTTTTTTGGATTTAATCGCATGTTGTATTTATGTATTTGTTCAAATATTTTTTGAATAAAATGTACATTGTCTTGTTGTGTTAAATATTTAGCGAGGATATCATTAACATAATCTTCCAAAATTTTGTGAATGTAATCATAAAATATTAATGTCATTGCTCATTGATAAGTTGCATCAAAATTCTTTAGACCGAAGGGCATCACAACCCAACAAAATGTTCGCCAAATAGTTGTAAAGGCGGTTTTGTATTGATCTTGAGGATTAATAAGGATTTGATTATAACTAGAAAATCCATCCATGAATGATAACAAAGCATGTCCAGTAGTTGAATCCACGATCATGTCAATATTAGGAAGTAGAAAGATGTCTTTTAGAGAAGCTTTATTCAAGTCACAAAAATCCATGCATATCCTAATATGATTATTGGGTTTTGCAACTATGACAATGTTTGAGATCCAAGGAGAATAATCAATAGGTCGAATGAAGCCCGTATCAAGGATTTTTTCAAGCTCTGCTTTAACATGCAAGGCTATGTTAGGTTGCATTTTTCTTATCTTTTGATGAATGGGTTCAACATTTTCAACAAGAATGATGTTGTGTGTCACAATTTTTAGGTCAATTCCTACCATATCAGAATATTTCCAAGCAAATTTTTTAGGAAAATCATGAAGTAAAGTTGTAGTTTCCTCTTGTTCTTTATCGTAAAGGCACTTCCCAATCTTAATAATTTTTTCTTTATCATCAATGTCCATTGGCACATCAATTGTATCTCCTAAAGGGAGTGCATTAGGTTTAGGAACCTCAGACTCATAGATTTCTTCAGTGATATCACTTTCTTCTTTCTTGGTAATGATCAGAGCACAAGGAATTTGTTACATGGAATTAGGCAAGGATGTGTTATCATAAACTTCTAACATTGCTTTCAAAGTTTCATCACTATCAACATACTTCCATGATGGTGGTAAGTTCATATCAAGAAATTTAGGATGTTTAATTGTGAGGTTGTGTTTTGGTTGACATCTAATAGCGTTGATGTTCGAAGATGGTCGTTGAGTAGATTTTGTCAATTTAGAAAAAGAATATCCCAAGCTAGTTTTTGTCTCTTGTGTATTAGGTTCAACAAGAACATGAATACCTTGTTCATGTTTTCCACACCGTTTTCTAGTATATCCTAATTTTTTTACAATTTCATATCCTTTTCCATAAATTATTTCCATTTATGTCAGATTAGGGGGGGCTTGATATCTATCTCATCAAAATTTGTTATGTATGTTTCATTTTCGTCCAAAGTATAGGAGATAGATGTTTGAGAAGATTTTGCAGAATTTTGAGTTGACATGATTGTTGGTTGTTCTTGTTTATCATCTTTCTTTTGTGTGATTATGTATTCACCCATATATGAAGGTGTGAATTCTAAGGATGCCCAATCATCACCAAAAAATTTAGATACTGATTCCTCATCGTTTTGCTCAATTTCAAGAGGGTCAATATTGGATGTTGGAATTACTATTTTCAAAGGACTTGTAGCTCCTTTTTCAAGCTGCAAGCAACTTTTAGGCTTGGGGTCTAATTCAACTTGATAAATGTGATTTTTATAGACATATTTCATGATACGATGAAGGGTTGAATGCACTGCATTCATCTCATGAATCCATTGTCTACCTAAAAGAAGATTATACGAAAGATCATAAGGCATGACATGAAAAGGACTTTGCAAAGTAGCCACCCCAATCTTAATAGGTAAACTAATTATCCCAAGCGGCTTCTTTGTTGTATTGTCAAATCCTTGAATGGATACAAAATCAGGTATTATTTATGACTTGTCAATGTATAATCTATCAAGGAGATTCACACTACACATATTAAGGGTAGAACCATTTTCAATAAGGGTACGTTTAATACCTATGCAATTGAATTGAGCAATTATCATAAAGGCTTCATTTTGTTTGTGCAACTCTAAAGGAGGAAACACATGTTGATGGAAAGTAATGTAAAGACTAGTTTGATTAATTTTATGGTTTAAAGCTGCCACATCATTTGAATTTGTACCATGAGGAACTATAATTTATTTTAAGGCTGTTTGAAGAATAGTATGATAATTTGGTGATTTCTGAAGTAAATCCCAAAGGGAAATCTTTGCAGAATTATTCTTTAATTGTTCAACAAGATCATACTCCTTTTTGTTTGGGATGAAGCAAGGAGCACTAGGAGGATTGGGTAAAGGTAAAGAGGGTGGGGTTGGTTGTGGCGGTTGCGGGTTAGTTCATGTATTATATGTATGAGCAATAGTAACATTAATTGATTGTTACAACATATTGGTTTTAGGTGCGTAAATAGTGTACTCAAGTTTATTGGAAAGATGAAGTTTATGCAAGGGTGGGTAAAAAATGAGTTGAGGTTGAATCACATTAACATCCTTAGTTTTACATTTTTCACAATAAACCTTAGTGGATGATTTGAGTGAGATAAAGTTTTGAAGGGACTCGTCTAACAAGTCCAAATCATCACAGCTAAAAGGTTTGAGGGGTAAGTTAGCGTCAAGTGGTTTAAACTATTGAGGATAAACAGTAGAGGTGTTAACCATCATTATTGTGGGTTGGTCACAACAAACCTTAGTGGATGAGTTATGCGAGATGAAGTACAGAAGGACTTCATCTAACAAATCAATTGATGAGACACTGGCCAGTTTGTTAGAAAATCTTGCATGAAAATGAGCAAATAGAACACCTAGCCATGAACTTAAAATAAGAACAATATTTATTTAAAATATTTTCAAGAATAGTGTGGGTTAGGAATATCTTTGATTCTTAGTAAATAAGTAGTCATTCACTTAAATATCTGCCAAATCTTTAGTGAGATGGGTTTTAGTTACAATAAATGGGAATCAATAGGTCTATAAATGTGTTACTAATTGAATACACTTCATGAAAACATAATTGGGATCACCCTCCTAGGTTTCACAAAGCCTAAAGTGAGGGAGTAGGGATCACAAAATCCTAGACTCATTGTGTTGGCCACTAACCTTGCAATTTCTTCACTATAAGCATTGTGGGGTTTTACTAGAAACATAACCAATAGAAATGGCAACTCTACTGGGGAAAATTTTGAATCTCCAGTTGCAGATGGTTGTATCATAGAGTGAAGAGTTAGGTGAATCTAGACATCTGGTTTAGATATTAAGACCTGGAAGTATTTCTATTGTAGTGACGTCAAAGAATTCATGTGTGATTCTGTTGTGGGAGAAGACCCAAAAGGAAATTCATACTCAAAGTAACTTCATACCATTTGAAGTTCATTCCTATGTGAAGAGAGGTGTTGACTATGTCTAAAGAACCTATTGAAGATTCAAAAATAATTTCAGATATACATTATTTCTAGTCAGGAAGAAAATTCTACGACAGTTGCAATATATCTAGGTATTCTTCATATTTTGGTTTTCACAAAGCATGCATTCAGTATATGACAACCACATGTGAATGCCATAAAAATTCCATTCCCTATTCAATGAATAAGCACTAACAAAGGGAAGGGTAATTCTATATACTTATATATTATTAAGTTGCAAAATCTACTATGATGTGAGGTATAAATTATTTCTGAAAAAGAATTGGGATGAACCTCTTACAATTGAAAATGATGTTATGAAAAGCTTGTAAGTGTATAAGAGGGTATATCATCAGTATATATACCTTGGTATAATCTAGTGTGCAACTATGGTTTGTAATCAGCCCTAGTCAGGTTGTAGAAGAATTTTTAACTCTCATAGACATAGAGATATTAATTTCATTGGGATTTGAACTGTAGATTTTTGGCTACAGCTTAAAAGCTACTCTTGCACTCTTAGGATGTTGAACCTAAAAGGAGAGATAAACCCCACTCAAAATTCTAGCTAGGTTCACAAATTATGCAATGTATGACGTTATTTAGATTAAATGGAATTATCTAAATGCAATTGGATGATCTATTTGATTGATTATGAAGGAAAAACCTAAGAATTATGCAATGTTTAAAAACACAGTGATGTTTGCAAAAAGGCTTGAATTCATTAAAGAAAATGCAAATTAAACTAAACAAAAAGAATAATCTCAGAATGTGTGCACTTGAGAAGTTGAAGAGGATTGAAGGGAAATATGGAAAACTGAAAAAATCTTATTTTGAGCTGACTTGGACTCATTCACCACCCTAGGCAAATCAGTCACAGGTTTGGGATTTTCTGCACAAAAGTTGTTTTTGGTCAACTCGGTGTCTAGATCTGCATCTAACTCAAAATTGCACCTCAGAAGGGAATCATTCGCTATGCATGGAGAATCAGTGCACTTTCAAATTTCTATAATTTTAAATCTTTGTTTTGCACCTTAACACCTGTACAACACTTTCTAACGGAAACCCAAGTCGAGATCTCAAAAAAAATCTTGCAAAATAGATTAAAATTGTTTGTCTAATGGGGGGTTGGCCTTATTCAAACCCCTAGTTGGTTAATTAAACCTCAAATGGAGAAAAATCTGCATAAAACCCTAGCCTTATATGTGTTAAAGACTAGGAAAGTCTGAAGTATGTCAAAAATCCTATTCTATTGTGCAAGAATAAGAAATGCTAATGTGATTTGAATGATGTAAGATCTCAACCCTAGAAATCTTACAACACATTAAAAATGGAGATAAAATGACATGCAAATGAAATGTATATGAAATTCAAACATTAATTTGAATATAGAGTGAAAATGGAAGATGGAATCACCTTGAAACCAAGTCATTAGGTGTGATTTGATGGCTAGTTACATCTCCTCATCCTAGATTTCTCCATTATTCACCATAGTTATCTATTATCAACCCTTTGCAATGTTGAATCTTGGCCTAAAGAGTGAGCTTAAAGACCTACAAAAACCCTAGTTTGCTGCCCTAAAACTTCAACTTTTCTAATGAAACTTGTTGTAGAAGACATAACTTTAAAAATTGCTTTTGTGAAATGACTAAAAGATGTGTAAAATGACTTAAAATAAGTATTTATTAGCAACAACACCTAATTTTCCATTTGTTTAGACCTAAGAGGCTTACATTCACTAGAAATTTAAGTTGAATTAATTAAATTCTCACTCAAAATTGAATTTTCCCTCAAGAGGGACTCATTCACCACCCTTGGTGAATGGGTCCCACCAAAGGGGACTCATTATCCTGATGTGGAAAAAGGGCCCCACTACTGATTTTTGAAGGTAGGTTTTCAGTATATGAAAGAATTAAGTGATGTTTGTTAGATTTTAAGTGATTTCTGAGGTGAAACGGGCCTCTAGATAAAAAATAATGGGTCTTAGGGGCCTATAAATTCTCTTTTGAAGGATAAATGATGGAAGGGGACTCAAAAGTGGGTCTAATTATGTGTGAAACTATCTCTTTTCTCAAGAGGGTCCAATTTTCTATGGTTCAGGATTAATGGCTACCCAAATGTTATTCCATCTAAAATCAGGGAATATCTACTAAAGTTCAATAGTACAAAGTGTGAATCAACAAGAAAGCATCTACAAGAATTCAATAATCTAATGGTCAACTTTGAGGTAGATCATGAGGATGTTTGTTTAGTCTCTAAAAGGAGATTCAAGAGATTGGTTCTCTGATTTACCAACATGCTCTGTATATTCTTGGAATGAGGTCCTGAAATAGTGTTTGAAGAGAAATTTGGTGAAAGAATCAGTGCTAATTCTTTGCTCAACAAGTTTATGAACATTGAGAAAGAAGAGGATGAGCTGGTTCTATCATTAATAGAATATTTGCTAAAACATTAATGGATATTCCTAAGCTCTTAAAGTTAAGTGACATAGTATGTTTGGTTGTTTATTTGGGATCTTTTGATAAAAAAATGAGCTATCTACTGAGAGATAAAAATCCCAAAACCTTGCATCAGGCATATGGGATAGCCATGAACATTGAAAACAATTAGAATTATGGGATATACAAAGGTCATTTGAGTACAATAATTTGTTACCATGAGACACCAAATGTTGATAAAACTACTAGTTGCTCTAGTAATGAGACCACAAAGAGGGTCCATATGCAGTCTTATGATTTAGATGAATTTGGTATTTTTTTGAAGAAAAGATTGATAATGAGATGATGTATTCATCATACAGTGTGCTATCACCATGTAGTTTTGATTACAATATTGCTAGGGTTGAAAATTTTGTCAATACTGAGCTTAGCTTCATTGGGCATGTTCATGAACATTCAATTCATGAGGTCGATCATGTTGATTGTTATTTTTCTAGTCATAATAGCTTTTATGGAGTAGAGTTGGGAAGTTTTACATCAGATGAGGATAACATTAGCATGTGACATGTTGATGACATAAGGTCATTCTCAGATGAGGATTTGAAGCCACTAATTTTGGTTGATAATGTTATGGAGCTCGATGAGCTTTCTAACCTTGACATCTCAAATCATGTGGACATGGCAAAAATTCCTAATTTTTGTACTAAATAATCTAAGGTTGGGAATGAAGTTGAAAGTATGTCTATCTGCTCTTCTAGTGATTGCAGTGATTTTGAGTGTAATGATGACTTCAAGGATTTGCATCTTCATGCTCAGGAGGCTAATGATCTTATGTCAAAAATGAATGTGATGAAAAATCCATTGTTTGATGAGCCTCCATCTTCACTGGAGATGAGAAATGATGACCCTTATTGGTGTAGAGAAAATTGAGTTTTTGTTGAAGACTTTGATGATGTATCTAATACAGAATTAGAATATGGCTTTAACCAAACAAAGGAACACATTGGTGATCTCTTCGAGGGTATTTCTTATAAATTTTTCACATATAAAATATAGGTGTAGGAAATAAATATGACTATCATGATGCCATCTACTTGCAGGAGTATAAACATTTTAAATTTCCAGATTAGCTAGAAGGTATTTTTCTAGAGCATGACAATAAAATGCAAGGAAAGAAATGTTATTTTCAATATGAACATGCTTCATATGGCTAACATAACACATATTTGTCATGTGATAATGATAATTTTTAGTTTGTGCCTAATAATACAATACCGAATGACCGAGATTACACTAGCAGTAATATACTTAGAAAATTGAGAAATATGCTAGTAGCATTGTTTGTAATTAGGTATACCCCAAGGGTATCCACATTTTCCTACTTGTAAGGAGAAGGATATACTTGTTGTAGTGGTATGACAAAGGTAAATGTAGGTGGAAGGACATCATTTCTTTCAATAGGTTGGTTTTTTATAGTGGCAAGAATTAGCCCTAAGTTTCAATGGCCTGGTGCCACCAAATATGGAAATGAAGCCGGTTAGATTGTATGGTGCATACTAAAATTTGCACTTCATGAGAAGGTTTCAAGCAAAGTGGAGATTGGATCTCCCTTTTCAAGTCTTTTGGCCTGTGTATGATTTTGTAAATATTTTGTTTCTTTCTTCTTCTTTTTTGTGCCTTGTCTAATTCACCCATGATTCTGAGATCTCACCATGCTTACGAGAGGCATGTGTCCCCAATAGGAGACACTGATGGAACTCTTTAAAAAATTCTTGGTTCTAGTTTATAATTGTGAAAAATTTGGCTCGAACCCTTATGTCTTGCTTTGGGTTGTGTTCCTCATAAAAAATTTAGGGTCTTATGAATTAAAACCCTTCCAAATTGGCCTACAAAGCTTTAAAAAAAACTTTCTCATTTTATTGTTGCACTGACTTGATATTCTCAGTTTTTGGTAGTTTGAGTTACCACTTATGCCATTAAAGTCATGTATTCACCAACCCCTTGTGTTTAGGTTCATCAGTTTGCTTGGTCCTTTTTAGTGTCAAATTTTTCTATGGTCAAGGCTTGATTTTATTTTTTTTAAAAACCTTAGCCTTTGCTCTTATGGGTCAATATCCCATTTTCCTAGAGATGGCCCCCTTTTATTATTAACTTTTACGACATTAGCACAAATGAAAATTCATGTTAGATGTTTGATCATGGGGAATTAATCACAGCCATTGCCTGTATGCCTGCACTGGATTGTTTCATGTTATTTTATTCACATGGGTTGGCGGGCTTTGACAACGTGTCTGGTATGCTGGTGGGCCCACTCTCATAGATGAAAATACATGGTGCCATTCAAGGAAGATCAATGGTAGACATCACAACACATGTTCTCATCAGATCCATTCCTTGCATGCCCATTTGTCTATAGTAGTGAGGAAAGATAGTCACATGAGCTAGTAGGCAAAGCAACATCTGTCATTATTGCGGGACCTGCTAAGCTTTGAGGACAGAGGTTTGTTTCGTAAGAGATGAAATAGACAATCAATGGTAGGTGACATGGCCTAATCTTGACCACTCCTTGCCATCCCAGGAGGGCCCAACCCATGTCTTGTATTTTGCAATGGGAAAGCAAGCAAGTGCCATGTGTACTTTCTAAAAGGCTCTGGTGGGCTCTAATAAAGTTAGAATACTTCTAAGTTTGGATGAGAAGGTACTATTTCTAAATGGTGTTATTTTCAACTTTGTTCTTTGAGGAACATGCTTGATATTTTAGTCGTCAGTCCTAACAGTTATTGATATGTGTGGAAAAGGAGAAAGTAAAGCAGGGTAATGTACAAACCAATATTTTGAGATTAGATCAAGATCATTCCCTATTGTTTTGCTACAAATAAATATAGGAGATTTAATTCCCATGGGTAAGTGGGTAGTTATAACATGAATAGTTCTAATTGATGTTATGTACAGAGTGGATGTATATCTATTCAGGGCTTTTTTCATTTAAAGGATCATTAAAAGAAAAATTAAAACTTAATTGTAAGTGATTGCATAGTAATATACCCATTGACTTATCTTTTAAAACATGATCAATGGTTAAAATTAAAAAGATCAAAGTAGACTATTGTCAGCTCACGCGCAAAAGATTTCTTTGAAGAATTAATGGTTGGCACACTTGCATGGCTCACTATAATGAGGGATGATGGCAATATTTCTCATTCATAAATTGCATTTAGAAATTAACAATTGAGTTTAAGTTTGATAACAAAATTGGTAGAGATCTTCTAGTTCTTATCACTGAGAGGATGAGTAAATCTGGAGAGTCAGTTAGGCGAGTTTAAAGGTCTGGGAGATTGAGTTTGCTTGATTCTAGGGAGAATGCCCCTGAGAATGAAGTTGATACACAAGGAGCTCCTGATAGACTGAAGAGTAGAAGGGGATGCATTAAATTCAAGAAGTATGGTGTTACAAGTAACTACCACCTAAGGACCGAAACTGTTTCAAAAGAACTAGTCAAGTTCAAAGGGAAAAAGTTGGTGGAATATGAAAAGAAGGAAAAGAAAAAGTGCAAGTATCGTAAGGCTTATCTAGGAGGATGTAATTCTCCTAGTGAGGTTTCTGATAGCCCTTCAGACAGTGAGGGTGACACTGACCTAGAGAGTGATTATTATCCCCTCCCTTTAGAACCTTCTGAGGATTCTGATGAGGAGGTGGTGACGGTTCCTCTAGTTCCACCATGAACAAGGTGTGGGCTACCATCCTCTAAGGCCGATGACTTAGAGTGATGACTCTGCCCCATTTTTATTTTTGATGACACCATTTCCCTTTTGTCAGGATTGTCCTATTCAACATTCATGAGATTTCTTATTTCTAGTGTTGATGTGGGAATTTTTTAGGCTATTGTAAGAAATGAAAAACTTCCTAATGTTGGAAGCATGTAGGTTTCTTTTGGGTAGTATGTAGGTTTTTGTTGGGGCTGTGAGTGGAGAATCTTCTTTTGTCAATGAGGACGAGGATTCAATGTTGCTACAAGAAACTCTTCCTTTTGAGGAGCTGGCATGTCTTCATGCAGAGGATGTGGAATGTGGTCTTTTACTCTTCCATTTTTTGTAATGATTTCATGTAACTAACTGGGGACATCTCAAATTTTGGTGCAAATGAGCTTGAAATGAGATGAAATGTAAATGTAATTGAGCCTGATGCTTGTTGCTCCCTTATTCTATAAAAGGGATTTTGGGGCTCACTACAGAAGGTCATACTTTTAAGTCTCAATAGGGTTTTAGGTGAAAGGTAAGCTCGTGAAAGGAACTTTAAATAGAATATAGATAAATAGGCCAATATATTGTCTTGGGTATGAAATCCTATATGTAATAGTCTTAAATTAGTTTTATAGAAACTACTGATATTGAAGCAAATCTTAGTCTAGAAACAAATACTCTCCTATGTATATTTATCGCAAGTTATGAATGAAAATACTAATGGTGTCATCATTTATCTTCAATTGTTCCATTTGAATGTATAATTTTTTTTTCAGCTTTAACTCAAAGAGTTGATTAAAATGCTTGAAGAGGGTTATATATTTTGTAAGGAATTTCTTAGGATTTGTAAGGAGTGGGTGTTTTTAGGCATTGTGAGTTTTCATAAATGCAAAGTAGTATGAAAATAGTCCACCAATCCCTAAATTGACTAGTTCATACATTATTGATTGTTACATATTTGACTTTGTTGCTCTAATTGATGAGACATTGGTTAGTTTGATAGAAAAGCTTGCGTGAAAATGAGAAAATAGCACACCTGGCCAAGAACTTAAAGTAAGAACAATATTCATTTAAAATATTTCAAAGAATAGTCTGGGTTAGGAATATCTTTGATTCTTAGCAAATAATTAGTCATTCACTTAAAGATCTACCAAATCTTTAGCAAGATGGGTTTTATTTGAAATAAATGGGAATCAATCTGTGTATATATGTGTTACTAATGGAATACACTTCACAAAAGCATAATTGGGATCACCCTCCTAGGTTTCACAAAGTCTGAAGTGAAGGAGTAAGGATAAAAAAATCCTAGACTCATTGTGTTGGCCACTAACCTTGTAGATTCTTCACTATAACAGTTGGCTACTATTTAGATAATTGTGGGGTTCTGCTAGAAAAATCACCGACAAAGCCTTTGCCTCATAAATACACCCTTGTGCATGCTTCACCAATTAAAAATAATAATATGTGAAAGAGCACATTTCTCAATAATTTCTAATATTTTCTTCTAATTAATTATCTTCTCAACCTCTTTATCTACTTCATCTTTAAGTACAGAGGCTTACATCTTAAAAAAATCAATTAACAGTTTTAGATTTTCCATACCAAATAGTGATGTATCAATATTTGCATCGGGTATGGTCTCTTGTATTGTTTTAACAACTTCCTCCATTAGTTCTCCACTTCTCTAGTGCATCTCAATAATTTCTTTTCTTGATGATGCATGAAATACATCTCCTAGTTGTAGCTTGTGGAAGGGAGAGATCTTATTGATCCACATTACCCTGTTCCATCAACAATTATAGTAGTTGTGATGACACAACAAGTTGGAACTTGGGTCACATACTTAATAGACTATTCAAAGAATCTCTGATTGAGCTAGAAGATTCACCAGAGGGCTTTGTTATTTCCACAACCTTTCCCTTTCAGTCATTTTATTTTGTATTTCTAGAGTTTGTTGGATTTTCTCTTTCTATGTGTTCATCTCTAGTTGCATCCTTATCTTCATATTTCTTTTATTTCTATCCTTCCTTCTCTACAACAACTTTTTCATTTTAATTATCCTTATTTTCTTCATCTATAGGTTTTTTTGTATTAACTAGAGGAGTAGTTATTTCTGGTATTGAATGAGGAGTAGTATTATCCTTTGCAATGTCTTCTTTGATCACTACTTCCTCAACATCTTTTTCTACCATTTTCTCTAATTCCAAAGGTGTGTTGTCATGTGTAGCTTCTCCATTTGCACCATGCTCATGTTGAGCACCATTTTTTTGCACATCTTCTTCAATATTCAATTCCAAAGAAGAAGTTTCCACATCCAGTTATTCATTTATTGGTATCATTCCAAGTTTCTATGTTATTTCATCTACTTTTTCAATACTCTCACGTCTTATTCTTTCAAGATCATTTTGGTCTTTACCCATAAGGGTTGTGTTGTAAAGACAGTTGTCATTACATCAAAAAATTTACCTATTAATGCCTCATATAACCACAAGAATTGTTGAATCCATGGTTCATGGTTAAGCCATGTCATGAACCCAAGCATTGCACTGCCCAACACAAGGAGACCAAGGGCTCACACCTTGCAACAAACCCCCCAATGCAAGTGAGGGGTTTTAACTTGTGACCCATGGTTTGAAACCAGTTGTTTCAAAGTATGCACCCTTGGTCTGATTGTGTTGTGAAACACATTGCTCCAGTTTGTGACATGTCTTAACCACCTCCCATGGATTCATTAACTCTGGTGATTGTATCAAGAATTAACAGGTTGATCTTTTGGTGCAATGACAATTATCTTTGCAACAATTGGTATTAGAGCCTGGGTCACTGTTTTGAACCCCTCGCTTGCATTGGGGGGACTATTGCAAGGTGTGTTTCATTGGTGTCCTTGTGTTGTGTAGTGATAATATTAGGTTTGTGACATGGCTTAATCACCTCCCATGGATTTATTAACTCTAGTGGTTGTATCAGGCATTAATAGTTTGATCTTTTGGTGCAATAGAAATCATCAAGTTACAATAGTTAGTGTCAAAGCCTAGTTCATGGGTTTAAACCCATCACTTACGTTGGGGGGGGTTTGTAAGGTGTGCACTCTTGGTATCCTTATGCTATACAACAAAATGCTTAGGTTTGTGACATGAATTAACCACCTCTCATGGATTCATTAACTCCAGTTTTTGTATAGAGCATTAATAGGTTGATCTGTTGGTACAATGACAACAATATTTGCAATAATTGGTATCAAAGTCTAGGTCATGATTTCAAACCCCTCACTTGCGTTGGGGGTGATTGTTGCAAGGTGTGAACCCTTGATCTCCTTGTGTTGTGCAATGTAGCACTTGGGTTTGTGACATGGCTTGATTGCCTCCCATGGATTCATTAGCTATGGAAGTTGTATTGAGCATTAATAGGTCAATATTTTGGGGCAATGACAATAGTCTATGTAATTGGTTGTCACCCTTTTCTTAGTCCATAATTCCTTACTAAATACTATGGTCAAAGTAGCTTTGTCATCATCAAAGAGAGGATCACTTATCCCCTCCAAAGCTTCTTCCATAAGCCTTGATTCTTCTTCTATAGCTTCTTTCCTTCTTTTTAACAAAATATTCCATAAGTTTTCAAGTATTTTCTTCTTGATGTTTCTCATGTCCACCTCAAGGAAAAAAATGATTATAGCCTTAATAATGGTGGCCTTATCCACCTCATCTACTTCTTTATATAGGGCTATAGTTTCCCCCAATATCTCATTCTGTAGAATACTATTGAATAGTGCCTCTAGCTTCATAGGTGAGTGAGGTCTTACCAATTTTGTTTTTTTTTTGTCCTTTCCTTTCATCTGGAGCATTCATGGGTTCTGTATTCTTGTTCTTCTCTAGAGAATCCTTCTTGGCAGCTTCTTTCTTTATTTTCCTCATGTGCACTACAAACCTATTCCTTTCTTAATTTCTTCTTCATTGTCGATATCAAAATTGTCAAATCTTCTTCTTTTGGTGCTAGCTTCACCTTGTGAACCATCACTTCTACTCTTGTGGACCAATGGGGGTACTTCTCCCTCTTCCTCTTCTTCTTCTTCTTCCACGTTTTAACTTGTCGAACCTTCTCTTGTTTCCTTTTTATTTACTCTTATAGAGATGGTAGGTGGTGTAACAACAATCATTTCCTTCTTCTCAACTCTTTTATCCTGCACTATAGAAGGAGATTTCTCTCTTACCACAGGACTAGCAGTAGTTTTCCTTTTATTTACAGTAGATGGCATAGTCCTAGAGGACTTCTAGAAATATTGAGGAGTGGTAGTTGTCTTGTACCAAATCTTCTTAAGCTGGATCCTCCTGTAGAACTAGATTTTCCTTTATTTATATTTTTTTAACAAAGTTGTGTTAATGGCATCAAGGTCAAGCACTAGTCCCTTATTTATACTTTTTTAATTTTTTTATAAATTTCAATGATATTTAATGTTTTTAAAATTTTTGTGCTTTTGGAAATAACTTTGTAATTTTTTTCTATATGTATAACGACTTTCTTCATCAGTGTGTTAATGAGATCAAGGTCAAGTACTAGTCCCTTATTTATGTATTTTGAACAATGTTATAAATATCAATGATATTCAATATTTTTAAAATTTGTGTTATTATGGAAATAGATGCATAATTTTTTTCTATATATAATGTTTGTAATGCATAATGCATCATCAAGAAAAAAAATTGTTTTTGTTACAAAGTTATTTGTGAGAATTTTTTTTTTTTTCTAGTTTGCATGTACACATGAGGAGGAAAACGCTAGTTTTGCATATTTTGCATGAGGAAAGGTATGTGTAGGATCATCATAAAAAAAAAGGCCCTTAAGAGGTGAAAAATTCAGAAAAATCAAAATCAGAGTTAGGCAACTTGACATAAAAATTTGAATAAGTTATCTATATTATTTCAAAAATATGTAAAAGTAGAATATGTAGCAAATTGAATGTAGTTTCTAAACTACTAAGTTTTTCTTAAAAAAAAAATCTATTTGGTGAAAATTTGAAATTTCAATGCAGTAGTACTTAAATTTTAAGGAAAAAATAAGAAGTAGGTATTTGTCTAACCCCCCTAACCACCATAAAATGATAATATTTTTTTATAAAATTTTATATATAAGTAGAGGACTCATGTTCGGATGTGATGCATTTTTTTTATAATTTTTTCCAAGTAAATAATTAATTATGATTTTTTTATTACAACTTTTAAAAAATATAAAAAATTGTATGCCTAACCACCTTAACTTGGTCAAAACTTTATGAAATACAATTTTTTTTAATCCTATAGTATGCGAAGCATAAAATATGACACTTTTTTCAGATTCAAAAAATGTGATATTGTTTGAAAGATATAGATTTTTTCAATCAGCATATCAATCAGGACTTTAGTCATAATTCAAATAGAAAATGAATAATAATTATTTATTAAATTCAAAGTAAAGTATAATTTATATTGGTGGAAAGTTGATAATCTCTTTTAAAAACCCTTTTTCGTTTGATCAATTTTGGGTGAAAAAAAAGTCCTCAGCCACATACCCTACACTTACCCATCATATCACCACTTTTTGGCTCATCAGTGATCTTGCACATATCTAGAATAGCTATTCTAAATTGAAAATAAACTAAAAAATAGTTATATTTTCCTACTATTTGTATGAGTCTCATTTGTTGTTAGCTATTAGTTTCTTTTAGTCTATATACCTCCCAATTATTTTAAGACTTCTATAAAAGAAAAAACTAAAACTAATTTTATATGTTAAAAAATAGCAAAGGTGTAGCTTTCTACATAGCTGTTTATTTATCTATCTCAGTTTTTTCCTTCAAAAGTGGCATTAGATTTAGTAATTTCCAAGGATTTTGGATTGTTGTCAATTAGTTGCCAAGAATATTTTTTAAGGGATTCAAGTTGCAAGTCCAATTAAAAGAAAAGAGATCAAAGCACATATAAGTACTATGTAATAGAATCCATAGAGAATAATAAAAAAAGAAGTATTGAAGGAATTGTTGCCAAAGGAAAATAAAAATTTCTTACTTGTAAATCTATCAAAGGAGATCATTTTTTTTTCTTATCAGCAAAGAAAGTCATCCAAGTAATAAAGAAAAATCTAGTATTTATTGGAGGAAGAAAAAGTTTGTGGCCCTTGGAAACAAATACACGATCAAATAGAACATTTCCAATCTTGTAGAAGCCATAGTTTGAAGAACTATCTTATGGTAGATCACAAAATGCCAACAACAATGGTATAACCTAGCCATAACTTCTTATTTTTAATGGTAAGAATTATGAGTTTTTGGTAATTAAGATAAAAAATTTATTTTGTTCACATGATGTTTTGGATTTGGTAGAAAATGGTTTTGTAGAACCTCAAGACCAAGTAGCTATTGGGTATTAATATAGGGAGAAAACGATTGGATTAGAGACAACAAAAAAGAGATGCAAAAGCTTTATTTATAATCCACCAAGCAATAGATGAATGAATTTTTCCTAGAATGGCAGCACCAACAAGATCCAAGAGGGTGTGGGAGATTTTCAAGATGGCCTATCAAGGTACTGCAAAGGTGAAAGTAGCTAAACTATAATCTCTTAGAAGAAGTTTTGAGAATTTGTAAATGAATGAATTAGAGTTTGTAGACCAATTTATGAGTCAGTTCATGAATGTTGTAAATCATATTAGATATAATAGAGAAGAAATAACATTGCAGACATCAAAAAATTGTCCTCTTACGATACCTTGTCACAACATTGCATCATTTAGACACCTTGTATC
Source organism: Sequoia sempervirens (assembly GCA_007258455.2). Lineage (NCBI taxonomy): Eukaryota > Viridiplantae > Streptophyta > Pinopsida > Cupressales > Cupressaceae > Sequoia > Sequoia sempervirens. The sequence goes on along the minus strand of VDFB02047230.1, from coordinate 201,399,013 downwards.
ATGTTTTACCCTAGGTACCCATGTCATCATCTAATTCATTAAATAAATCTTATTTATTTGACTAATTTCATTTATTCCCTTCCTATGTATAATTCATCAATTCCTCTAATGTTAATTAAATAATTTATATTATTTAATTAATTAAATCATTTTCATCCATTCCTCTAATGTTAATTAAATAATTTATACTATTTAATTAATTAAATCATTTTCATCCATTCCTCTAATGTTAATTAAATAATTTATAGTACTTAATTAATTAAATCATTTTTTATTCATTCTTCTAATGTTAATTAAATAATTCATATTATTTAATTAAAGAAATCATTTCCATCCATTCCTCTAATGTTAATTAAATAATTTATATTATTTAATTAATTAAATCATTTCTATTAATTCTTCTAATGTTAATTAAATAAATCATAAATCCAACATTAATTAAATAAATCAAATATTTATTTAATTAATAAAATATTAAAAGGATCCTCTCGCTTTCTTTCCAAAATCTAAACTCATGTGTATCCAATTAATTTATTTAATTAGATAACTCATCAATTATCCTTCTCATCTTTTTTAGGATTTATTTCCTTTAAAAGAGAATCAAAATCTTTCTATCTTTTCACATCTTATATTATCTTGTTTTAATTCCTTTAAAACAATAAATCAAAATCTTTGTATCTTTTGAAAATCTTATCTCATCTCATTGTATTTCCTCTTTTTTCAAAAATCAAATCCTTATCAATCTTATCAAATCTTATCTCTGTCCACATCAAAAATCTATAAATCTAACCTTGCACAGGCCATTTGGATGGAATATTCAGACATCCTTATGCTGTCAAAATTATTCTTGTATCTTCCATCCATCTGCAATCTATCATCTTCATCAGGTCATTATGCTGTAGAATTGAGCAACCAACATTCCTCCAACAATGAACCTTCAAAATCTTGCATTCTTATGCAGGTGGAGAAGAGCCATGGAGATCAATCAACTCTAGTTTGAAAATCAATTTGCACATTCTTTCTTTATTTTTATTTTCATTCTAGTTTGTACTTCATGGTTCTTGATAGGATTTAATTAGTTTATTATTTTTTTTCAACACATTAAACCTTTGTATTTTTCGCTATCTACATTTTGGCACCCACCATGGGGCCTTGCCCCATTTTTAACATTTATTTGCAGGTTTTCTGACAGGATTTCACGTCCTAAAATTTAGCTTTCTAACAAAAATTATCGTTTTAGCACATCTGAGGGTTTTTTTAGTGCATACGAGGGTTTATGTAGTGCATGCAAGGTTTTAAATGGTATTTTTTAGGTTTTATTGACTTTGTTTTGCAGATCTGTCAGTTTTTGGATAAAAACCTTAGGTTTTACCAATTTCTTCATATCTTCTACACAGCTGTGAATTTTTCTACAATAATTTTACAAAGTCTTGTGCATCATCTCAAGAGGCTACAGTAAAACAATCAAGGGTTTATCATCATGTTTGTAGGAGTTATCATAATTTTATGTTTTTTTCATAAAATTCATTTTCTAGATGCAAATCAGCCAATTTTTCAAATTTTTTTACAATTTTGGAAAACTATTTAAATTCTAATGGCTGTCTATGTTTTACAAATTTAATTTATAAGTCAAATACAATGCGAAAAAAATATGATCATTTTCTATATGGTTTTCACAAATCCGTGTTTCTAAGAGAAAAACATGAAATTTTTTTGACTTCTTTACATTTCTGGAAAGATCTCAAAAAATTAGTAGGGATCTCTTCTTGGATTTTTCATTTTTCAGATCAATAAAATCATCAAATAATGAAATCTAATTCGGCTATGTAAAAAACATGTATCTGAAATTGTAATTTTCTGATGAGCTTGTTTTTTTCTTTGGTTGCATTATAATATTATTTTTTTGATCTTGTAGGTGATCATAAGGAACTATAGTAGCAGAAATATCAATCATATATAATAGATTGGAAAGAAAAAACTTTCGGGTGCAATCGTTTAATCTTTCACCTTTTAATCTTGTTTGTCACACATTTCGATTTGGGCTCTTAAAACGAATCTTGTTTTCAATCACATATCAAAAATCAAGGCTAAAATTAACCATTGTCTTCCATCACACTTGATTTGGAATCTAAAAAAAGAACAAGTGTTTGAACTTTTTTACACACATTTCATTTCTAATCTAAGGGAAATTAATCATTGTGAATGTGAATCAAGTGTGTGTGTGATCACAAACACCTCACTTCATTTGCTTTTGTCAAACCCTTCATAGGAGGCCGACTAAGGGGATTTCATCACCCTTGGGGATGACCTCAATTGAAGTGTGAATCGAAAGACATGCTTGTTTGGAAGTTAAAATCTTGTCACTCTTGGCTAAGCCCCAAAGAACTTTATACCTTTGGGAAGTGAAGGTGAAGGGTGGGTTACCCCTTTCTCCTGGCTGTGTGGCAAGATTTTTCTTTCAAATAATTGCTTAGTCAACCTTGTGTAGAATAGCTTGAAACTTAATTGGCCATACCCCACTTGACTAGTCATAGGGTTTGTTGTTGTGTATTCAAGTGTTTTCTTAATCATAACATCTAATCTTTAAAGACAAATTTATCATTGTGTTTGGTGTGTGTGTTCATGCATTTATATGTGAAATATTGTGTTTAATAGTGCCCAAGTCAAACTTCCAATAAACACTAGCCACATCATCCATATCATACAATCTTGTCATTCCATATCATATCCTAATCATCATCATCTCTTTAATCCAATCAACATCATTTTACACCATGAAAACATTGGAAGATGTAGCACAAAAGGTTGTTCACATGCTTCACATAGTTAAAACAATTCAAAAACCTTTGCCCCAACAAATCATTCATGAATTCCATGACATGATACAAAAACTTCAAGCACACAAGTCACCTCAAATCCAACACCTCCTAGCTCAAGCTCAATAGCTCATGACCACTTGTCAAATCCAACAACCACCACATCATCCCCTATCCATTCATTATCACCCTTCCATCTAATACCAATCTAATCCATCCACTTCTTCGCATGAAAATGCCACATCAACTGATCAAGCCACATCACAACAAACACATGTGAATTTAAGTCCACCTGGGCAACAAATCAAGAGCCTTCATGTTCTAATGCAACCATTCACAAGGGGAACACTGATATAGGTTTTGTACTCTCTAAGTATATCATACCACTATACAATAAAAATAAAACTCCTAAGCCAACACCTTCCACCCCTACACCTCCAAAGGATGTGACCCAAGGGCTACAAGAAAGGAATCAATTGTCACCATGTCATTCAATAAATATACTTGAACACATAAAAGAGTCCTCAAACGTCATTCCAAGTCCTTCAAGTCAACCATGTCATCCACAACCCCTTGAGTCAATTCAAGAGTCTCCCGTCATAAGTTCAAATCACCCTCTTTCATGCTCCTATGTAATTCACCATCAAGAACATGTCAAGTCTCTCCATGAGAAATCCCCTTCCACTTCTAATCAAGCAATCCAAGAGTTATATCAAGAGTCTACTCCCAAGCATGTGGAAACATCAAGCCCTAGTCCTAATCAAGATCAAATCATTTTCATCCAACCTATCCATAATCTATATTTTTTTAATGATGAAGATGATATCTATAATGATGAAGAGCCTATCCATGAGCAACTTGATCCTATACCCATCCATGAGAAAGATATTCCAAATTCACCTCCACCTAGTCCTATCCATGATACACAAACATCCACTTCCTATGATGAGACAAGTGCCTCCCAAGCCAACATAGAAGATCAAACAAATACCTTGGATCTAAGTGAACACAATGCCAATCAAGATCCTAATGATCCTCCATCACCCACTATTGACCTCATTTCAAGTCCTCCATCATATCCTATTGGTCTTTCCACCCCCATTCATGAATGTTTCTCCTTAGAGCAACAACAACCATTATCTTCCCTTGCGTCATTTTCTCCATCCAATAAGGAACTCGTGTCTAGTGTTCCACCTAAACCTAGTCCCATTATCCATTGCACACTCCAAAACATGAATCACTAAGGTAAACGTCTAGACCTTCATGAACAAGGTATTTTTGAGCCCATTCATGTCAAAGTCCCTCCATGCTCTTATGGCATTGGACATACACCCCAAGGACAACAACCTAAAGATGTTGGTACTTCCTCAATGCCTCCTAAGTCCACTTTCCATCATAAAGCCTATCGTATCCCTAAAACATATGTTTCGATCCCTCCTCCATCATCCTACAAATGTCAAAAGTATGTGACCATACACCTTCCACTAGGGTGATCCCACAAAGCTGGTTTACAATTTCTAGGAGGAACAATTTTTTGCTGAAATCACATATTTTTAGAAAATATAATGATTTAAGCCTTAAAAATTTCCATTTAAAGCATTCCAATTGAAGAGGGTTTGATCAAACTACCTTAAATCAAACCCCCTTGGATATAACCCTGCTAGTTTTAAACCATACCTATAATGGACTCTCCTTTACACCTATCAAAATGCTGATAAAAACCCACTTTTGATTTACCTTTTGGGTGATCAAATGAATTCATTTAAAATTTATTTTTTTCTATGTAGTCCTTATTATAAGCTTCCCAAAAAGTATAATTTTAAATAAATTTTATTTTATTATTATATTTATATTTTATTTCTTGTGAATTTAATTTTTTCACTAAAAACCAAGCTCTTTGTTCTTCAGATGTGGAAAAATAGCAGATTATCAAAACAAAAATCTGAAAAATGTGACTGCACTAGATATTGAAGTCCTTGATCCAACAAAGAGAAAAAAATTAAATTTTGATACATAAAAAAAAGGTTACACGTTATACGGTTGTACTATGTCTGAATTATAATTGGTTTGACTTTGAAACTTGATTAAAGAAAAAATATTCAATAAAAAACTATCTAACCAAGTGGAAGCACTAGATATCAGAGTTAAAAATCTAAATTCAAAAGAATTGGAATTTTATCCTTCATGGAAAAAAAATTATGTGTTATATGGTGAGCCTCACTTTTTAAAAATGTTTTTTTCTAAAAAAAATAGTTTTCGAGGGAGATGGAAAAAGAAGTGCAATCTGATTCCAAAATTTTTGAAAAAACTATATTTAGAATCAATAGAAAAAATTTCATAAAACTCTAGTTTGCATCATCTTCAAATTTCTCTTGGTTTAGTTGCTATAGGTGTCCGAAAGTGAAGATTTAGTTATAAAAAAATATTCCAGTGTCCAGTTTGCCCAAAAATTGTAAACCACTATTGTGGGATCACCCACCATCGACTTTGCCACCATTACTTCCAACTCCTAACATCCCTCCATCAACTTTTCCACCATTACTTCCAACTCCTAATATCACTCCATCAACTATTCCACAATTACTTCCAACTCCTAGTACCCCTACCATTCAATCCTCTTATCCACCCATCCATAAATCGTCTAAACATCTTAATCATGACCAATCAATGCACACATTGTCTAAACATAAAGCTTCCACTCATTCCACCAAACCCAAGGGATTCCAAAATAAAAATTTAGATTCCTCTGCACATAAAGTAAAAATTTCTAAAGGTCCTAATTCCTTAGAATACAATTGCATGAAGTCAAAGCCAAAAAAGTTATATAAGCCCATACCTCCAAAATTAAAGGCCAAAACTAAAATGGTTTGGGTACCTAAGAAAAAGGAAAGCAATTCAAATGAGGCATCTACATCACAAAAACCCCAACCATCCACTTCCACCCCACATTCTCATTACATTCAAAAGTCTCAAATTCCTAAAACCCACAAGCAAAATAAAAATCATAAAAATACTAAATCTATTTGGGTACCAAAATCACTACATCCACCATCTCCTAAGCAAACATCTTCATAAATCTTTCTACACCCCATCCACATCAAAAGCTTCAATGTATATCACAATGTGTGCAACCATTGATCATGATTCCCTTCCATTTCACAACAATTCCACATACCTCCCTCTCCTCACCCTACACTCATTATCCCACATATCTCCCCCACCATCTTCCTATGGTCCATGCTTTTGGGAAAGTCTCCCCATTCATATTTTTCATAAGTCCCATATAATCCCTATCATCTTCCCTACATAATCCACATCATAAACTATTTCCCTCCATAAACCTTTCATAGTCCATCATCTACCTACTCCATCTCACACTCATGCAATTCCTTACCAACATCTATGAGCATAATGACATTTAACATGGTCCATGCAATGGCATCCATCTCTAGTGGGACTATCACCTTTCATGCAACCAGACACTTGAGTCCCTCCTATCCATATTCTCCTTCTCCTATCCAAAAAGTCAAAAAAAAAGAAGAAAAAAGAAAAAAAGTAAAGAGAAATCCCTTCGTCCAATGGTGAAAACCTAGTAAATAGGCACCTTGGATAAGTACCATGATGAAAACCTAGCAAATAGATGTCATGTGTAGATTGATTTTCTATGTCACTTACACTTGGGGGCACAATGTCTTATCTATCTAACCTATCATTCATGTCATATCATTTCCATCCTACCTACCATCTTTAGCCATCATACATACATATATATTGATTCCATTCATCCACCCTTCTTCTTTTGATCTTGATGGAGACATAGTGGAAAAATGTTGAAACATGTTTTGGGTATCTCTTGACATACCTCATCCTTCTAAACCAATCATATCATTATCCTATTTTCATAAGCTTTGTCATGAAAATTTTTAAGTATTGTACCTAGAATGGGGCATGTTATTCCTACACAACATAGTCTTTGGAGATCACATCCTTGCTCTCTTATGATGCATACATCCATACCATCCATCCATATATCATGAGCCTTTTTCCCATCACCCACCCCTTCATCCATCAATCCCATTTATCTCCTTGCACCTAGAATTGGTTTTCCCCTTATCATTGGTATCTAGCACAAAGGCTACTCAAAAATCAAAAATTCAAAAACATCAAAACATTTCAAAAATCCA